>JAKCPB010000767.1:0-81992 GCA_021442155.1 Cymbidium sinense | reverse complement strand
TTTTTATTGTATTTGGTGTTTTTTAGGTATTAGTTTTTTACTTTGGTTTATTATTATTATTATTATTTATTAGGTTAGTTTGTTTTATTAGTTTATTATTAGTTAATTTCTTAGGTTTTATTTATTATTATTAGATTTAGCCTATTAATTTAGGTTTTATTTATTATTTAGTTCATTATTAGTTTAGATTATTATTATTATTATTATTATTAGTTTATTAGTTTAGTGTTTGTTGTTATTAGTTCTTAGTTCTAGTTTATTAGTTTTTTTATATTTTATTATTAGTTTTAGCTATTATTATTTAGTTAGTTTATTATTAAGTTTGGTTAGTTTATTAGTTTGTTAGTTTAATTTAGTTATTAGTTTTAATTATTAGTTAGTTATTATTATTAGTTATTTATTAATTATTTAGTTAGTTTATTATTTTAGTTTATTATTTATTAGTTTTAGTTTAGTTAGTTTAGTTATTATTAGTTTAGTTATTGGGTTTAGTTCTTCTATTAGTTAGTTATTTATTAGGTTAGTTATGTTTATGGTTTAGGTTTATTAGTTAGTTATTTATTAGGGTTTAATTTAGTTAATTTATTAGTTTAGTTTTAGTTAATAGTTTAGGTTTAGTTTAGTTTTTATTAGTTTTATTAGTTTAGTTTATTTTTAGTTAGTTTATTAGTGGGGTTTTTTTATTTATGTTTAATTTCATTATTAGTTTGTTAATTAGTTTAGTTAGTTTTTGTTATTATTAGTTTATTAATTATTATTTATTTAGTTTAGTTTAGTTAGTTTTATTAGTTTTTATTTTAGTTTATTATTAGTTTATTAGTTTTAGTTTATTAGTTTTAGTTTTAATTATTTTAGTTTAGCTTTTTTATTAGTTTCTTATTAAGGTTTAGGGTTTGGGGTTTAGGGTTTAGGGTTTTAGGGTTTAGGGTTTAGGGTTAAAGGTTTAGGGTTTAAGGATTAGGGTTAGTTTAAGGGTTTAGCATTTATGATTTTTTTTTTATTTTTTTTCTTTTTTTATTATTTTTTAGGGTTTAGGATTTAGGGTTTAGGTTTTAGGTTTAGGGTTCAGGCTTTAGTTTATGTTTAAGGGATTTTGGTTTTTTTTTAAAAGATGATAAATTCAGGATCAACATTTCTTCTTTTTGATTTCATCAATCTCGTAACACACCAAGTTTTGAAAGACATAGAGACAACATAGATAAAAAATGAGCATGCATGGTAGAAAACTAGAACTCTCTCTCTAAAGACATAGTTCCATAAGCGGCGGTCAGCGGCCATTCTTGACTTGTTTAGTTTGATCAGAGACCTCTCGGCGGTTGGATCCGCCACCATATCTACAATCTTTCCCATGCCACCACCATGGCGTAACCTCCATCGCTCTTCCCACCACCACTGCTCCGACCACCACCTCCATATCCACCCTCTAGATCCCCACCACCATTTGTGATACCACCTCCTTTGCCTCCACCAGATCTCTAAGCAGTGGGCGGTGATGCTCTTCATCAATGTTTGCTTATTCTTAGGGTTTAGGTTTAGTTTTAAGTTTATTAGGTTTTAGGATTTTTTTAATTTATTTAGACACTTTAGGTTTAAGTTCAGGGTTTGGGTATTAGGGTTTAGGGTTTGGGGTTTAGGGTTTAGGGTTTATGGTTAAGGTTTAGTGTTTAGGGTTTAGCATTTAGGGTTTAGGGTTGAGGGTTTAAGGTTTTAGAGTTTATGCTTTTAGGGTTTGGGGTTAGGGTTAGGATTTAATGTTTAGGGTTAGGGTTTATGGTTTAGGGTTTCAGGTTTAGAGTTTAGGGTTTAGGGTTTAGGTTTTTTAGGGTTTAGGGTTTAGGGGTTTTTTTTTAATTATGTAAACCCGTAGGTTTAGGTTTATTTAGTTTATATTTTGTTTATTTTACTTTATTTTATTTTATATTTTTATTTAAGTTTATTTTTTATTTTTATTTATTTTAGTTTATTTATTTTGGATTTGTTTATTTTACTATAGATTTTTTTAGTTTATTTTTTAGGTTTAGGTTCATGTTTAAATTTATTTTTTAGTTGAGATTTATTTTTATTTTATTTTTTAAGTTTAGGTTTTTTTTTTATTTTGAGGTTTAGGTTTAGATTTTTATTTTATTTTTTAGGTTTACATTTTAGGTTTATTTTTAGGTTTTATTTTTTGTTTAAGTTTAGGTATATTTTTAGTTGAGTTTTATTTTTATTTTATTTTTTACATTTAGGTTTTTTTTAGGTTTACGTTTAGGTTTTATTTTATTTTATTTAGCTTTAGGTTTTAGGATTTTATTTTAAATTTATTTCTAGGTTTTATTTTTTAATTTATGTTTAGATTTATTTTTAGTTTATTTTATTTTATTTAGCTTAGGTTTACGTTTAAGTTTTAATTATTATAGTTTATTTTATTTGAGCTTAGGTTTAGGTTTATTTTATTTTCAATTTAGGTTTAATTTTTTTTAGTTTAGTGTTTAGATTTTATTTTTTATTTATTTTTAGGTTTTATTTTTAGGTTTATTTTTTAGGTTTAGGTTTTTATTTAGTTTCTATTTTACTTTATTTTAGGTTTATTTTATTTTGTTTTATGTTTTGTTTTTATTTTATTTAGCTTTTTAATTCTTAGGCTTATTTTATTTCATAGTTTAGTTTATGTTTTTCTTTATTATATTTTATTATATTTTTATTTTTTATTTTTTATTTAAAATTTAAGGTTTAAGTTTTAGTTTAGGTGCTTATTTTATTTAGGTTTAAGTTTATTTATTTATTTTATTTTTAGATTTTATTTAGTTTAGGTTTATGTTTTTAGGATTTTAGGGTTTAAGTTTTAGGGTTTAGCATTTTAGGGTTTAGGGTTTAGGGTTAGGGTTTAGGGTTTAGGGTTTAGGGTTTAGTGTTTAGGCTTTAGGGTTTAGGATTTTTCAAGTTTAGTGTTTCAGATTTAGGGTAGCTGAAGGTTATGGGTTAGTTTAGGGTTTAGGGTTTTTAGGGTTTAGGGTTTAGGATTTAGGGTTTAGAGTTATGGTGAGAGTTTAGGATTTTGGGTTTAGGGTTGTAAGTTTAGAGTTTTGGGTTTAGGGTTAGTTATAGGGTTTGGGGTTTGGAGTTTAGGGTTTAGGGTTTAGCATTTAGGGTTTAAGGTTTAGGGTTTAGGGTTTTTGGTTATTTTTTTAAAAGTAGGTAAACTATTAAGTTTAAGTTTATTTAGTTTATTTTTTATTTAGTTTAGTTTATTTTATTTTTCATTTTTCTTTAAGTTATTTTTATTTTTATTTAATTTAGTTTATTTATTTTAGGTTTATTTATTTTAGTTTAGGTTTTTTATTTTAGTTTATTTTTTAGGTTTAGGTTTCAGTTTATGTTGATTTTTTAATTTAGTTTTTATTTTTTTAGGTTTAGGTATTATTTTTTAATTTTTAATTTAGTTTTAGGCTTTAGGGTTATATTTTAGGTTTATTTTTAGGTTTTATTTTTTAGTTTAGGATTAGGTTTAATTTTAGTTTATTTTATTTTATTTAGTTTAGGGTTTAGGCTTAATTTTTTTAAGGTTTTGGTTTAGCTTTTATTTATTTTAGTTTAGGTTTAGTTTTATTTTAGTTTGTTTATTTGAGGTTTAGGTTTTTTTAGTTTAGGGTTTAGGTTTTATTTTTTATTTATTTTTAGGTTTTATTTTTAGGTTTAGGTTTTCATTTAGTTTTTATTTTATTTTATTTTAAGATTATTTTATTTTTATTTTCCATTTAGTTTTTATTTTATTTAGGTTTTTTAATTTTAGCTTTATTTTAGTTTTAGTTTAGTTTAGGTTTTTATTTATTTTATTTTAGTTTAGTTTTTATTTTTTATTTTATTATTTTATTTGGGTTTAGGTTTCTTAATTATTTTATTTTTAGCTTTTATTTAGTTTGGGTTTAGACTTTTTGGTTTTTAGGGTTTAGGGTTTAAGGTTTTTAGTTTATGGTTAATGGTTTAGGTTTTAGGGATTAGGGTTTGAGGTTTGGGGTTTAGGATTTAGGGTTTTGGGTTTTGGGTTTTAGGGTTTAAGTTTTAAGGTTTAGGATTATATATTTAGGGTTTAGGGTTTAAGATTGTAGGCTTAGTGTTTAGGATTAGTTTTAGGGTTTAGGGTATATAAGCTTAGGGTTTAGGGTTTAAGGTTTATGGTTAGGGATTAAGATTTATAGGTTTTAAGTTTAGAGTTTATAGTTTATAGTTTAGGTTTAGGTTGATTTAGTATTTAGGCTTTAGGTTTTAGGGTTTTTAGGGTTTAGGGTTTTGGTTTAGGGTTTAAGGTTAGTATAGGGTTTAAGGTTAGTTTATGCTTTAGGGTTTAGGGTTTGGGGTTAGGCTTTAGGGTTTAGGCTTTTTAAAGTTTAGGATTAGTTTGGAGTTAAAGGTTTAGGGTTTTAGGATTTTCATTTAGTTTAGTTTATTTATTTAGTTTAGGGTTCGATTTAAGTTTATGTTTAGGTTTAGGTTTAGGTTTATATTTAAGTTTAGGTTATGGTTTAGGTTTACTTTATTTATTTTTGGTTTATTTAGTTTAGGTTTAGGGTTTAGGTTTAGTTTAGTTTAGGCTTTAGGTTTAGCTTTAGGTTTATTTTAAGTTTATTTTTTTAGTTTTATTTAGTTTAGGTTGGTTTATTTTATTTATTTATTTTATTTAGTTTATTTTTGAGTTTTTATTTTAGCTTTTAGGTTTAGGTTTAGGTTAGGTTTTAGTTTTTATGTTCTTAGGTTTTATTATTATTTAGTGTTTTTTAGATATCATTAGTTTTTAGTTTAGTTTATTTATTATTATTATTATTTATTAGTTTCTTAATTTAGTTAGTTTTATTAGTTTATTATTATTAGTTTGTTTGTTTGGTTTATTTATTATTATTTTTTAGTATATTTATTTAGGTTTTATTTATTATTTAGTTTTTTTTTTAGTTTATTATTATTATTATTAGCTTATTTATTTGTTTTATTTAATTTAATTTATTATTAGCTATTAGTTTAGTGTTAGTTGTTATTTATTATTTAGTTCTAGTTGACTAGTTTTAAGTTTATTATTAGTTTTAGTTATTATTATTTAGTTAGTTTAGTGTTAGGTTTAGTTAGTTTCTTAGTTTCTTAATTTAGTTTAGTTATTAGTTATTTATTATTATTAGTTATTTATTAATTATTTAGTTAATTTATTAGTTTTAGTTTATTAGTTATTAGTTTTAGTTTAGTTAATTTCATTATTATTAGTTTAATTATTGGGTTTAGTTTTATTATTAGTTAGTTATTTATTAGGTTAGTTATGTTTATGGTTTAGGTTTATTAGTTAGTTATTAATATTAGTTAGTTATTTATTAGGGTTTAATTTAGCTAGTTTATTAGTTTAGTTTTAGTTATGAGTTTATGTTTTTTTTAGTTTTTATTAGTTTTATTTGTTTAGTTTATTTTTAGTTAGTTTATTAGTGGGGTTTTTTTTGTTTATGTTTAATTTAGTTATTAGCTTGTTTAATAGTTTAGATAGTTTTTGTTATTATTAGTTTATTATTTTTTAATTTATATTTAGTTAGTTTAGTTTAGTTAGTTATTATTAGTTTTTATTTTAGTTATTATTAGATATAATTTATTATTAGTTTACTAGTTTTAGTTTATTATTTAATAATTTTATTTTTTTATTTATTAGTTAGTTTAGTTTTATGTTTTATTAGTTTCTTATTAGGTTTTAGGGTTTAGGGTTGTAGGTTTAGGGTTTAAGGATTAGGGTTAGTTTTATGGTTTAGCATTTAGGGTTAGGGTTTTTTTTATTTTTCTATTTTTTTAATTATTTTTAGGGTGTAGGGTTTAGGGTTTTGGTTTAGGGTTTAGGTTTTTGGGCTTTAGGGATTTTGGTTTTTTTTAACAGAGAATAAATTCATATTCAATATTTCTTTTTTTTTTATTTCATCAATCATGTAACACACCAAGTTCTCAAAGACACAAGCAATGATATAGATAAAAAATGAGCACGCATAGCGCAAATCAAAAGCCCTAGAAAATTAGAACCATTTAAACTATAAATACATAGTTCCATAAGCAGCAGATCGGATCGGCTATTATTCATATTCTCTAGTTCTCCATCAGTACAACCTTAGCCTCTTGAGTAGCGGGATCTGCCATCATATCTACAATCTCTCCCTCCGCCACCAACACGGCTATAACCTCCTTCACTCCTCCTATCTCCATAACCACCCTTGCTACCACCTTCATAGCACCTCCACATCCCCACCACCCTGATAAATGCCTCAGTTCACCTTATTAGATCTAACTGGTTGGGTGATGTTCCTTCAAGGTTATTCATAGTGTTCAAGTTTAGGTATAAGTTTATTAGGTTTTTGTGTTTAGGTTTATTTCTTAATTTATTTAGATACTTTAGGTTTAGGTTTAGGGTTCAAGGTTTAGGGTTTAGGGTATGGAGTTTAAGGTTTAGGGATTAGGGTTTAGGGTTAAAGTTTAGGGTTTAGGGTTTACGGTTTAGCATTTAGGGTTTAGGGTTTTAGGGTTTATGCTTTTAGGGTTTACGATTTAGGGTTAGGGTTAGGGTTTAAGGTTTAGGGTTTAGGGTTTATGGTTTAGGGTTTAGGATTTAGGGTTTAGAGTTTAAGGTTTAGAGTTTAGGTTTAGGGTTTTTTAAGGTTATGGGTTTAGCATTAGTTTTTTTGTTTAGGGTTTAGGGTTTCGGGTTTAGAATATAGGGTTTAGGGTTTTAATTAAGTAGATTAAGCTTATGTTTATTTAGTTTATTACTTATTTATTTTAGTTTATTTTATTTTATTTTATTTAGGTTTATATATTATTTTTATTTAGTTTAGTTTATTTATTTTAGTTTATCTTTTAGGTTTAGGTTTATGTTTAGATTTATTTTTTAAGTTTAGGTTTTAATTTAGATTTTTATTTATTTATGATTTTATTTAATTTTTTTTTATTTATTTTATTTTAACTTTATTTTAGGTTTAGGTTTATTTTAGGTTTAGGTTTTTTTAGGTTTATTTATATTTAGGCTTAGGTTTATTATTTTATTTTAGTGTTTAGGTTTTATTTTATGGTTTATTTTTAGTATTTTTTGGGTTTAGGGTTTATTTTTAGGTTGTTTATTAGTTTATTTAGGTTAGGGTTAGGGTTTAGATTTTAGCATTTAGTTTAGTGTTTATTTGGTTATAGGGTTTATTAGGGTTTAGGGTTTATTTAGGTTTTAGTGTTTAGGGTTTTGGTTATTTTTTTTAAAATTTAAACCATAAGGTTTAGGTTTATTTAGTTTATTTTTTATTTAGTTTAGTTTATTTAATTTTTAATTTTTATTTTAGTTTATTTTTTATTTTTATTTAGTTTAGATTATTAATTTTAGATTTATTTATTTTAGTTTAAGTTTTTTATTTTAGTTTATTTTGGGGTTTAGGTTTTATTTTTTGTTTATTTTTTAGTTTATTTTTTATTTTATATGTTATGTTTAGGAATTTTTTTTAATTTTTTGGTTTAGGCTTTTATTTTAGTTTATTTTATTATTTAGTTTAGGATTTTTTGTTTAGTTTACTTTAGGTTTAGGTTTAGGTTTTTTATTTTTTATTTAGGTTTAGGTTTATTTTATTTTGTTTATTTGAGGTTTAGGTTTATTCTTAGTTTAGGGTTAAGTTTATTTTTTATTTATTTTTTTTATTTTTTTAGGTTTAGATTTTTATTTAATTTTATTTTTTAGGTTTAATTTTTATTTTACATTTAGTTTTTTAATTTATTTAGGCTTTTTAGTTATAGCTTTATTTTATTTTTTAGTTTAGTTTAGGTTTTATTTATTTTATTTTATTATTATTTTTATTTTTTATTTTATTTTATTTTAGGTTTAGGTGTAGGTTTAGGTTTAGGTATGTTTATATTTTAGGGTTTTACTTTATTTTATTTTTCTTTATTTTATTTAAGTAGGTTTTCTTTATTTTATTTTTAGATTTTATTTAGTTTGGGTTTAGGCTTTTAGGTTTTAGGTTTAAGTTTATTTAGTTTAGGGTTTAGGGTAGGTTTAGGGTTTTATGGTTTAGGGTTTAGGGTTTAGCTTATAGGTTTAGGGTTTAGCTTAGTTTAGGGTTTAGGATTAGTTTTAGGTTTATAGTTTATAGGTTTATAGTTTTTGTTTTAGGTTTTATTTTAGTTTAGGTTTAAGTTTTAAATTTAGTTAGTTTATAGTTTTAGGTTTTAGGTTTTAGTTTAGTGTTTAGTTAGGTTAGGTTTAGTTTAAGGTTTAGGGTTTAGGTTAACTTAGGTTTAAGTTTAGTGTTTAGGTTTAGATTTATTTATTTGGGGTTTAGGGTTAGTTTATAGTTTAGTGTTTAGTTTAGGTTTAGGTTTAGGTTTATTTAGTTTAGGTTTTAGTTTAGGGTTTAGGTTTAGTTTAGGCATAGGTTTAGGTTTTAGGGTTTATTTGGGTTTATATTTTAGTTTAGGTTTAGTTTTATTGATTTAGGTTTAGGTTTAGTTTAGTTTAGAGTTTAGATTTAGAGTTTAGTTTAGGTATTTTTTTAATTTATTTATTTTGGTTTAAGTTTTTTTTTAATGTAGTTTAGGTTTAGCTTTATTTATTTTTAATTTTTTTAGTTTTATTTTAGTTTATGTTTTAGTTATTTTAGGTTTAATTTTAGTTTAGTTAGGTTATAGGTTTATTTAGGTTTATTATATTATATATTTATTTAGGTTTTTTTTTTTATTGTTTAGGTTTAGGTGTAGGTTTATGTTTTATTTTTTTTTTATTTTAGGATATTTTATCTTAGTTTAGTTTAGGTTTTATTTCAGTTTAGTTTATGTTTATTTAGGTTTAAGTGTTTTGGTTGAGGTTTACTTTAGGTTTAGGTTTTTATTTTTTATTTTATTTATTTTTAGTTTTTTTTTATAGGTTAGTTTATTTTATTTATTTTTTTAGTTTATTTTAGGTTTAGGTTTATTTAGTTTAGTTTAGGTTTGGGGTTTAGGTTTTATTTGGGTTTAGGTATAGGTTTTGTTTATTGTATTTATTTGTTTTTTATTTTTATTTAGGTTTATTTAGTTTAGGTTTTATTTTTATTTAGGATCAGGTTTAGGTTTAGGTTTTATTTAGTTTATTTTATTTAGTTTTTATTTTAGGTTTAGGTATAGTTTAGGTTTATTTAATTTTTTATTTAGGTTTAGGATTATTTTACTTGTAGGTTAGTTTATTTAGGTTTAGGTTTTATTTAGGTTTAGGTTAGGTTTTTTTAGGTTTATTTAGTTTAGGCTTTTTATTTTTTGTGTTTAGGTTCATTTATTTTTATTTTAGTTTTTTTTCTTTTATTAGGTTAGTTTATTTATTTTGGTTTATTTATGTTTATTTATTTGGTTTATTTTTAGTTTAGGTTTAGGTTTATTTATTTATTTTTAGTTTAGTTTTTTATTTATTTTTAGGTTTATTTAATTTTTAGTTTTATTTAGTTTAGGTTTTGGTTTAGGTTTAGGTTTATTTTATTTATTTATTTTTATTTTATTTTATTTTTTAGGTTTAGGTTAATTTATTTAGTATTTATTTATTTTTTAGGTTTATGCTTACTTATTTAGTTTATTTATTTATTTAGGTTTAGTTAGGTTTTTTTTTTAGTTTATATTTAATTTTTTTACTTTATTTTGGTTTAGGGTTTAGGTTTAGGTTTATTTAGTATAAGTTTAGTTTAGGTATTTTTATTTCTTTATTTAGTTTATTTTTTTAGTTTTAGGTTTTGGTTTATTTAATTAGTTTATTTATTTCTTAGTTTAGGTTTATGTTTATTTATTTATTTATTTTTTATTTAGGTTTAGGTTTATGTTTTATTAATTTAGTTTATTTTGTTTTATTTTATTTTGGATTTAGGGTTTAAGTTTAGGTTTATTTAGTTTAGGTTTAGTTTAAGTTAATTTTCATATATTTATTTATTTTTGTTATTTTATTTTAGGTTTAGGTTTTATTTAATTTTATTTAGGTTAGGTTTAGTTTATTTTTAAGTTTAGGGTTAGGGTTTAGGTTTATTTAGTTGTAGTTTAGGTGTAGGTTTAGGTTTATTTTAGTTTAGTTTATTTTATTTAGTTTAGGTTTATTTATTTAGTTTAGTTTATTTTATTTATTTAGGTTTAGGTTTATTAGGTTTAGGTTTTTTATTTAATTTATTATAGTTTGGATTTTAGTATAGGTTATTTAGTTTAGTTTAGGTTTATTTAGTTTATTTTTATTTTATTTATTTATTTTAGTTTAGGGTTTAGTTTATTTATTTATTTAGTTTATTTTTTTATTTAGGTTTAGGTTTAGTTTAAGCTTATTTTTTAGTTTTAGGTTTATTTGGTTTAGGCTTAGTTTAGGTTTTATTTTTTTAGCGTGTATTTAGTTTATTTTTTATTTTAGGTTTATTTATTTAGGTTTAGTTTAGTTTATTTTTTATTTAGTTTAGTTTCTTTATTTATTTAAGATTAGGTTTAAGTTTTTGTTTAGATTTAGGTTTAGGTTTAGGTTTAGGTTTATTTTATTTAGTTTAGGTTTATTTAGTTTTCATTTAGTTTATTTAGTTTATGTTTAGAGTATAGGTTTAGTTTGGTTTAGGGTTTAGGTTTAGTTTAGGTTTATTTTAGGTTTATTTTTAGTTTAGTTTATTATTTAGTTTAGTTTAGTTTAGGTTTATTTTATTTATTTATTTTATTTTATTTATTTTTTAGGTTTTATTTTAGGTTTTAGGTTTAGGTTTAGGCTTAGGTATAGGTTTATTTATTTAGTTTAGGTTTTAATTTTAATGTTATTAGGTTTTATTAGTATTTATTATTTTTTAGGTATTATTAATTTTTTGTTTAGTTTATTTATTATTATTATTATTATTATTTATTAGTTTTTTAGTTTAATTAATTTTATTAGTTTATTATTATTAGTTAGTTATTTTGGTTTGTTTATTATTATATATTTAGTATATTTATTTAGGTTTTATTTATTATTTAGTTTTTATTAATTTAGTTTATTATTATTATTATTAGTTTAGTTATTAGTTTTATTTAGTTTAATTTATTATTAATTTTATTAGTTTAGTGTTAGTTGTTATTAGTTAATTAGTTTTTTTAGTTTATTAGTTTTTCTCATTTTATTATTAGTTCTAGCTATTATTATTTAGTTAATTTATTATTAGGTTTAGTTAGTTTAATAGTTTATTAGTTTATTAGTTTAGTTTAGTTGTTAGTTTTAGTTATTAGTTAGTTATTATTATTTGTTATTTATTAATTATTTAGTTAGTTTATTATTTTTAGTTTATTAGTTATTAGTTTTAGTTTAGTTAGTTTGGTTATTATTAGTTTAGTTATTGGGTTTAATTTTTTTATTAGTTAGTTATTTATTAGGTTAGTTATGTTTAGGGTTTAGGTTTATTAGTTAGTTATTGTTATTAGTTAGTTACATATTAAGGTTTAATTTAGTTAATTTATTAGTTTAGTTTTAATTAATAGTTTAGATTTAGTTTAGTTTTTATTAGTTTTATTAGTTTAGTTTATTTTTAGTCTATTTATTAGTGGGGTTTTTTGTTTATGTTTAATTTAGTTATTACTTTGTTAATTAGTTTAGTTAGTTTTTATTATTATTAGTTTATTAGTTATTATTTAGTTAGTTTAGTTTAGTTAGTTTTATTAGTTTTTGTTTTAGTTTATTATTCATTTTTATTTAGTATTAGTTTATTAGTTTTAGTTTATTATTTATTAGTTTTAGTTTTAATAAGTTTAGTTTAGTGTTTTATTAGGTTCTTATTAGGGTTTAGGGTTAGTTTTAAGGTTTAGCTTTTAGGGTTTGGGTTTTTTTATTTTTTTTATTTTTTTTATTTTTTTAAGTTTTAGGGTTTAGGGTTTAGGGTTTAGGTTTTAGGTTTAGGGCTCAGGCTTTAGTTTGGGTTTAAGGGATTTTGGTTCTTTTTTAATAGAGAATAAATTTAGAATCAACATTTCTTCCTTTTGATTTCATAAGTCAAGTAACACACCAAGTTGTCAATGACATAGATATAAATAAAAATAGCATAAAATCAATCAAGCCCTGAAAACTAAACTAAGTCTACTATAAAGACACAGTTCCATAAGTAGCAGATTGGATCGGTCGTTCTTCACTTTCTCTAATTCTCATCAGAACCATCCGGCCTCTCGAGTAGTTAGATCTGCCATCATATCTACAATCTTTCCCTCCAACCCCTCCTATAACCTCAGGTCTCCTCTCCATAACCTGCTCTAACCACCACATCCATATCCACACACTCTAGATCCCCACCACCACTTTGATAACTTAGCCTCCACCTTCATCTCCACCTATCTAGACTAGGCTTGGTTGATGGTGATGTTCTACATCAGGTTCTTCCCATTCTTAGGTTTAGGTTTAAGTTTATTGGATTTTAGGATTTAGGTTTATTTTTTAATTTTTTGACACTTTAGGTTTAGGTTTAGGGTTTGAGGTTTAGGGTTTTGGGTTTATGTTGGTTTAGGGTTTAGAGTTTAGCGTTTGGGTTTAGGTTCAAGGTTTAGGGTTTTAGAGTTTATGCTTTTAGGGTTTAGGGCTTAGGGCTAAGGTTGGGGTATAATGTTTAGGGTTTAGGGATTATTGTTTAAGGTTTAGGGTCTAGAGTTTAGGGTTTACAGTTAAGGGTTTTTTAGGGTTTAGGGTTTAGGGTCTAGAGTTTAGGGTTTATGGTTAAGGGTTTTTTAGGGTTTAGGGTTTAGGATTTAGGATTTAGAGTTTAGGGTTTAGGGTTTAGGATTTTTTTTGTTAATTAAGTAAACGAGTAAGTTTAGATTTTTTTAGTTAATTTTATTTCTTATTTTTATTTAGCTTTATTTTTTTATTTTTATTTAGTTTAATTTATTTATTTTAGATTTATTTATTTTACTTTAGGTTTCTTTATTTTAGGTTTTTTTTAAGTTTAGGTTAATGTTTAAATTTATTTTTTAGTTGAGTTTTATATTTATTTTATTTTTAAGTTTAGGTTTCATTTTTATTTTACATCTGTTCAGTTTTTTATTTTATTTTTAGGTATACATTTTAGGTTTTAATTTTAATTTAGGTTTAGGTTTATTTTTAGTTGACTTTTATTTTATTTTATTTTGTAGGTTTATGTTTTATTTTTATTTTCATTTACGTTTATGTTTTATTTTATTTATTTTAGCTTTACATTTTTTTTTTTAGGTTTATTTTAGGTTTTATTTTTTAGTTTAGGTTTAGGTTTATTTTACTTTATTTTATTTTATTTAGCTTAGGTTTAGGTTTAGGATTTAGTTATTTTAGTTTATTTTATTTGTATTTAGGTTTAGGTTTATTTTATTTTGATTATTTTATTTTCATTTTAGGTTTAATTTTTTTTTTAGTTTAGGGTTTAGATTTTATTTTTTATTTATTTTAGTTTAATATTTAGGTTTATTTTTTAGGTTTAGGTTTTATTTAATTTTTTATTACTTTATTTTAGGTTTATTTTATTTTTTATTTTAAGTTTAGTTTTATTATATTTATTTTTTTTAATTCTTAAGTTTTTTATTTCATAGTTTAGTTTATGTTTTTATTAAATTTATTTTAGTTTATTTTTATTTTTTATTTTATTTTATTTTTAGGTTTAGGTGTAGGTTTTAGTTTAGGTGTTTATTTTATTTAGGTTTAAGTTTATTTATTTAATTTATTTTCAGATTTTATTTTGTTTATGTTTAGGTTTTTAAGATTTTATGGTTGAGGGTTTAGGGTTTTTCATTTTAGGTTTAGGGTTTTAGGTTTAGGTTTAGGGTTAGGGTTTAGGTTTAGTTTAGGGTTTAGTTTTAGGATTTATTTAGATATTCATGTTAATTATTTAGGGTTTAGGTTTAGGTTTTAGGTTTAGGTTAGTTTAGGTTTTAGTTTAGGGTTTAGGAGTTTAGTTAGGGTATATAGTTTAGGTTTAGTTTAGGGTTTAGGGTTTAGTTTATGGTTTAGGGTTTTGATTTAGTGTCAATTTAGTTGGGTTTAGGGTTAGTTATTGGTTTGGGGTTTAGGTTTAGGGTTTAGATTTAGGGTTTATGGTTTAGGGTTTAGGGTTTATGGTTATTTTTTAAAATTAAGTAAACCATTAAGTCTAATTTATTTAATTTAGTTTATTTTTTTTTTTTTTTAGTTTATTTTTTATTTTATTTAGTTTACTTTATTTATTTAGGTTTATTTATTTTTTTAGGTTTATTTTAGTTTATTTTTTTAGGTTTAGGTTTTGATTTATGTTTTTTTAGTTTAGTTTTTTTATTTATATTTTAAGTTTAGGTATTATTTTAAAATTTTTGGTTTAGTTTTAGGTTTTAGGGTTTATTTTAGGTTTTATTTTAGTTTAGTTTTAAGTTTAATTTTATTTTATTTTATTTTATTTAGTTTAGGTTTAGGTTTAGGTTTAGGTTTAGGTTTATTTTATTTTGTTTATTTGAGGTTTTGGTTTTTTTTAATTTAGGGTTTAGGTTTTATTTTTTATTTATTTTTAGGTTTTATTTTTAAGCTTAGGTTTTTATTTAGATTTTATTTTATTTTATTTTAAGTTTTTTTATTTTTATTTTACATTTAGTTTTTATTTTATATAAGTTTTTTAGTTTTAGCTTCATTTTAGTTTTTAGTTTAGTTTAGTTTTTTATTTATTTTATTTTAGTTTAGTTTTTATTTTATTTTATTTTATTTAGGTTTAGGTTTTAATTATTTTATTTTTAGATTTTATTTAGTTTGGCTTTAAGCCTTTAGGTTTTTATGGTTTAGGGTTTAGGGTGTAGGGTTAATGGTTTAGGGTTTAGGGTTTACTGTTTAGGGTTTGGGGTTTAGGGGTTAGCGTTTAGTGTTTGGGTTTTGGGTTTTAGGGTTTAGTGTTTAGGGTTTAGCATTGTATGTCTAGGGTTTAGGGTTTGTATTTACTTTTCAATTTATTTTAGTTTAGGTTTCATTTATTTTTAGGTTTTTATTTTTTTAGTTTAATTTAGGTATTGGTTTATTTAGGTTTATTTTGTTATTTATTTATTTAGGTTTTTTTAGTTTAGGTTTGGTTTAGGTTTATGTTATATTTTTATTTCAATTTATTTTTTATTTTAATTTAGTTTAGGTTTTCTTTAGTTTAGTTCATGTTTATTTAGGTTTAGGTTTTAGGTTTAGGTTTTATTTATTTTTATTTAATTATTTGTTTTTAGCTTTTTTAGTATGGTTTAGTTTATTTTATTTAGTTTTCATTTATTTTTAGTTTTTTGGTTTATTTAGTTTAGTTTAGGTTTGGGGCTTAGGTTTTACTTATGTTTAGGTTTTAGTTTTATTTAAATTTAGGTTTTATTTAGTTTATTTATTTTTTCTTTTATTTTTATTTAGGTTTATTTAGTTTATGTTTTATTTTTTATTTGTTAGGTTTAGGTTTAGGTTTATTTAGTTTTTAGGTTTAGGTTTAGTTTAGGTTTATTTTATTTTCATTTAGGTTTAGGTTTATTTTTATTTAGTTTATTTAGTTTATTTAGGTTTAGGTTTAGGTTTAGGTTTTAGTTTATTTTAGTATAGGTTTAGGTTTATGTTTATTTAGGTTTATGTAATTTAGGTTTAGGTTCATTTATTTTATTTTAGTTTTTATTTGTATTTTATTAGTTTAGTTTATTTATTTAGATTTATTTATGTTTATTTCTTGGTTTATTATTAGTTTAGGTTTAGGTTTATTTATTTTGTTTAGATTAATGTATTTTTATTTTTGGTTTATTTTGTTTTAACTTTATTTAATTTAGGTTTAGATTTAGGTTTATTTTGATTTTACTTTATTTAGTTTAGTTTAGGTTTATTTATTTAGTTTATTTATTTATTTTGGTTTTGGTTTAGGTTTTTTTATTTAGTTTATTTATTTATTTAGGTTTAGGATTAAGTTTTATTTAGTTTAGTTTATTTAGTTTTTTATTTTATTTTGGGTTTAGGTTTAAGTTTTGGTTTATTTAGTATAGGTTTAATCTAGGTTTATTTTATTTCTTTATCTAATTTACTTATTTAGGTTTAGGTTTATTTATTTAGGTTTAGGTTTAGGTTATATTTAGTTTTAGTTTATTTTGGGTTTAGGGTTTAGGTTTAGGTTTAGTTTGGTTTATCTTTATTTATTTATTTATTTTATTTAGTTAGATTTATTTCTTTATTTAGTTTATTTTTATTTATTTTATTTAAATTATTTTATTTTAGTTTATTGTTTTATTTATTTTTGTTCATTTTTTTATTTTAGTTTGATTTAGGTTTAGGTTTTATTTTAAGTTTAGGTTTAGGTTTTATTTTATTTTATTTTATTTATATCTATTTAGTTTAGTTTATTTTACTTATTTATTTAGGTTTATTAGGTTTATTTATTTAGTTTATGGTTTGTTTTATTTTTTGGGTTTGGTTTTATTTAGTTTATTTAGGTTAGGTTTAGTTTATTTTTAGGTTTAGGTTTAGGGTTCAAGTTTATTTAGTTTTAGTTTAGGTTTTGGTTTAGCATTATTTTAGTTTAATTTTTTTATTTAATTTAGGTTAATTTATTTAGTTTAGTTTATTTTATTTGTTTAGGTTTAAGTTTATTAAGGTTTAGGTTTTATTTAGTTTTTAGTTTAGGTTTGTTGTTTAGTTTAGGTTTATTTAATTTATTTTTTATTTTAAATTTTATTTATTTATTTTAGTTTAGGTTTATTTAGTTTATTTTATTTATTTAAGGTTTAGGTTTAGGCTTAGGTTTATTTTTTAGTTTTTTAGGTTTAGCTTTAAGTTTAGGTTTAGGTTATATTATTTTAGTCTAGTTTATTAGTTTAGTTTATTTAATTTATATTTTTATTTTAGGTTTATTTATTTAGGTTTAGATTAGGTTTAGGTTTTATTAAGTTTAGTTTATTTATTTAGTTTAGATTAGGTTTTAGGTTTTTAGGTTTAGTTAGGTTTAGATTATTTTATTTAGTTTAGGTTTATTTAGTTTAGGTTTAGTTTACTTAGTTTATGTTTTAGGTTTAGTTTAGTTTAGTTTAGGGTTTAGGTTTAGGTTTAGGCTTATTTTTTAGTTTAGTTTAGTTTTTTATTTAGTTTAGTTTGGTTTATATTTTATTTATTTATTTTATTTAGTTTATTTTTAGGTTTTACTTTAGCTTTTAGGTTTAGGTTTAGGTTTAGTTTAGGTTTATTTATTTAGTTTAGGTTTTAGTTTTTTTTTTTATTTTTTTTATTATTATTTAGTTTTTTTAGATTTTATTAGTATTTAGTTTATCTTATTTATTATTATTATTATTATTATTATTATTATTATTATTATTATTATTTTTATTATTATTATTTATTAATTTTTATTAGTTTTATTAGTTTATTATTATTAGTTTCTTAGGTATGTTTATTATTATTATATTTACTATATTTATTTAGGTTTTATTTATTATTTAGTTTATTATTTTTTGGTTTGTTATTATTATTATTATTATTAGTTTAGTTATTTATTTTATTTAGTTTAATTTATTATTAGTTTAATAGTTTAGTGTTAGTTATTATTAGTTATGTAGTTATAGTTGACTAGTTTTTTTAGTTTTATTATTAGTTTTAGTTATTATTATTTATTTTGGTTATTATTAGGTTTTGTTAGTTTCTTAATTTTTTTAGTTTAGTTTAGTTATTAGTTAGTTATTATTATTATTTATTAATAATTTAGTTAATTTCTTAGTTTTAGTTTATTAGTTTTTTGGTTTTAGTTTAGGTAGTTTATTAATAGTTTAGTTGGGTTTAGTTTTATTATTAGTTATTTATTAGGTTTATGTTTAGGGTTTAGGTTTATTAGTTAGTTATTAATATTAGTTAGTTATTTTTTAGTTTAATTTAGGTAGTTTATTAGTTTAGTTTTAGTTATGAGTTTAGGGATTAGTTTTATTAGTTTATTAGTTTATTATTTTTTAGTAAGTTTATTAGTGGGGTTTTTTTGTTCATGTTTAATTTAGTTATTAGATTGTTTAATAGTTTAGTTAGTTTTTGTTATTATTAGTTTATTAGTTTTTTAGTTATTATTTAGTTAGTTTAGTTTAGTTAGCTTTTATTAGTTTTTTATAGTTTATTATTAGTTTTAGTTTATTATTAATTTTTATTTCTTATTAGTTTATTAGTTTTAGTTTATTATTTATTAGTTTTAGTTTTAGTTAGTTTAGTTTAATGTTTTATTAGTTTCTTATTCAGGTTTAGGGTTTAGGATTTAAGGTTTAGGGTTTAGGGTTTGGGTTTTAGGGTTTTAGGGTTTAGGGTTTTGGGTTGTAGGTTTAGGGTTTAAGGATTAGGATTAGTTTTATGTTTAGCATTTACGATTATAGTTTTATTATTATTTTTATTATTTTTAAGGTGTAGGTTTTACAGTTTAGGTTTTAGGTTTAGGGTTCAGGATTTTGGGCTTTAGGGTTTTTATTTTTTTTAATAAAAATAAATTTAGATTCCACATTTCTTCTTTTTAATTTCATCAATCAAGTAACACACCAAGTTCTCAAAGACATAAGCGACAACATAGATAAAAAATGAGCACGCTTAGAACAAATCAAAAGCCTTAAAAAATGAGAACCATCTCTACGATAAAGACATGAGTCCATAAGCAATAGGTCGAGTGTTTCTCTAGTTCTAAGAACCACCGGCCTCAGTAGCGGGATCATCATTTATTCTCTCCCTCTGCCACCACTAGAGCTATTACCTCTATCGCTCTTTGTACCTCCATAACCAGGTCCGACCACCTCCATATCCACAGACCTCCAAATCCCCACCACCATGCTAAGCCTCACTTTTTAGTTAGATCTAAGTCAGTTAATAGTGATGTTCTGCCTTCAAGATTCTACCCATTTTTTTTAGTTTAGGTTTAGGATTAAGGTTATTAGATTTTAGGGTTTGGGTTTATTTTTAATTTATTTAAATACTTTAGGTTTAGGGTTTAGGGGTTTGGGGTTTGGGGTTTAGGGTTTAGGGTTTAAGGTTAGGGTTTAGGGTTTAGGGTTTAGCATTTAGAGTTTAGGTTTTAGGGTTTAGGGTTTAGCATTTTAGGGTTTATGCTTTTAGGGTTTACGATTTGGGGTTAGGGTTATGGTTTAAGGTTTACAGTTTAGGGTTTAGGGTTTAGGGTTTAGAGTTTATGGTTTAGGGTTTAGAGTTTAGGGTTTAGGGCTTAGGGTTTTTTTGGGTTAAGGGTTTAGGGTTAGTTTTTTTGTGTAGGTTTAGGGCTTTTTTAATTAAGTAAACCAAGTTTAGGTTTTTTTAGTTTATTAATTATTTAATTTAGGTTAATTTATTTTTTATTTTTATGTTGGTTTATTGTTTATTTTTATTTAATTTAGTTTATTTATGTTTAGATTTATTTTTTAAATTTAGATTTTATTTTTTTATTTTTAGGTTTTCGGTTTATTTTAATTTTTTAGGTTTACATTTTAGGTTTTTATTTTATGTTTATTTTAGGTTTTACTTTTTTAGGTTTAGGTTTATTTTTAGTTAAATTTTATTTTTATTTTATTTTTTAGGTTTAGGATTTATTTTTTTATTTTAGGTTTACGTTTAGGCTTTTATTTTATTTTTTTTAGCTTTAGGTTTTAGCTTTTTATTTTAGGTTTATTTTTAGGTTTTAATTTTTAGTTTAGGTTTAGGTTTATTTTTAGTTTATTCAATTTTATTTAGCTTAGGTTTAGGTTTAGGTTTTAATTATTTTAGTTTATTTTATTTGAGTTTAGGTTTAGGTTTATTTTATTTTTATTTTAGGTTTAATTTTTTATTTATTTTTAGGTTTAGGTTTTTATTTAGTCTTTATTTTATTTTATTTTATGTTTATTTTGTTTTTATTTTACATTTAGTTTTTATTTTACTTAGGTTTTTAAATCTTAATTTTATTTATATTTCATAGTTTAGTTTATGTTTTTTAATTATATTATAATTTATTTTTTAAATTTTATTTTATTTTATTTTAGGTTTAGGTTTATGTTTTAGTTTAACTTTTTTATTTTATTTTTTATAATATTTAAGCTTATTTATTTATTTTATTTTAAGTTTTATTTTCTTTAGGTTTAGGTTTTTAGGATTTTAGGGTTTTGGGTTTAGGATTTAGGGTATAGGGTTTTGAATTTTAGGGTTTAGGGTTAGGGTTTAGGTTTTATGGTTTAGGGTTTAGTCTTTAGGCTTTACAATTTAGGGTTTTTAAGGTTTACTATTTAAGGTTTAGGGTTTAGGGTTTAGTGTTAGCTTAAGGTTTAGGGTTAGTTTAGAGTTTAGGGTTAAGGGTTAGGGTTAGGGTAATGGTTTAGGGTTTAGGATTTAGGGTTTGGAGTTAGTTATAGGGTTTGGGGATTAGGGTTTAGGGTTTAGGATTTAGGATTTAAGTTTTACAATTTATAATTATTTTTTCTAAAAATTAAGTAATCCATAAGGTTTAAGTTATTTAGTTTATTTTTTATTTTTATTAAGGTTTATTTTTTATTTTCAATTAGTTTAGTTTATTTTTTTTAAAGATTTATTGAATTTAGTTTAGGTTTTATTTTAGTTTATTTTGAGTTTTAGGTTTTTTTTATGTTTATTTTTTAGTTTATTTTATTTTATTTTATTTTTTTAGGTTTAGGTATTTTTTAATTTTTGTTTAGTTTTAGGTTTATTGGGTTTTAATTTTTTAGGTTTAGGTTTATTTTAGTTTATTTTATGTTATTTATTTTAAGGTTTATGTTTAGATTATTTTTGGTTTAGGTTTAGGTTTTGGTTTATTTTATTTTGTTTATTTGAGGTTTAGGCTTTTTTTTTAGTTTAGGGTTTAAGTTTTATTTTTTATTTATTTTTAGGTTTATTTTTTAGGTTTAGGTTTTTATTTTCTTTTATTTTATTTCATTTCAAGTTTATTTTATTTTTATGTTACATTTAGTTTTTATTTTATTTAGGTTTTTAGTTATAGCTTTATTTTATTTTTTAGTTTAGTTTAAGTTTTTATTTATTTTATTTTAGCTTAGTTTTTATTTTTTATTTTATTTTATTTTTTAGGTTTAGGTTTAGATTTTAGTTTGTTTAGATTTTAGTTTTGGTTTTTATTTTATATCATTTTTTATTTTATTTAGGTTTAGGTTATTTTATTTATTTTAGGTTTTATATTTTTTTAGGTTTAGGCTTTCAGGTTTTTAGGGTTTTTGGTTTAGGGTTTAGGGTGGATTTAGTATTTAGGGTTTAAGGTTTAGGGTTTTAAGGTTTAGGGTTTAGGGTTTAGGATTACTTTTATGGTTTAGGGTTTAAGCTTAGGGTTTAGGGTTTAGGGTTTTAGGGTTTAGGGTTTATGGTTATGGATTAGGTTTTAGGGTTTTTTAGAGTTTAGGGTTCATGGTTTATGGTTTAAGGTTTAGGGTTTAGGGTTTAGTCTTTAGTCTTAGTTAGATTTAGGAGTTTAGGTTTAGGGTTTAGGATTTAGGTTTATTTAGGGTTTAAGTTAGTTTAGGTTTAGGTTTAGGGTTTGGGTTTAAACTTTAGTATACTTTTTTGGGGTTTAGGTAATTTAGTTTAGAGTTTTAGGGTTTAGGTTTAGTTTAGTGTTTATAGTTAGTTAGGTTTAGGGTTTATAGTTTAGGGTTTAGGTTTATTTTTAGGGTTTTAGTTTAGGTTTAGTTTATAGTTTTATGGTTTATATGGTTTAGGGTTAAGGGTTTAGGTTTTAGGATTTAGTTTGGTTTAGAGTTTATTAGGTTTGGGTTTAGGGTTTAGGGTATAGTTTTTTTAATTAGGTTTATGTTTTTTCTTTATAGTTTTAGGTTTTTTAGGTTTAGGTTTAGTTTATTTATTTTCATTTAGTTTATCTTTTAAATTTTATTTTAGTTTATATTTATTTATTATTTTTTATTTTTATGTTTAGTTTAGTTTAGGTATAGGTTTATTTAAGTTTATTTTAATATTTATTTATATAGTTTATTTTTTTTTTAGTTTAGGTTTAGGTTTATGTTTATTATTTATTTTAGTTTCTTTTTATTTTAGTTTAGTTTTGGTTTTATTTTAGTTTAGTTTATGTTTATTTTGGTTTATTTTTTAGGTTGGCTAACTTTAGGTTTAGGTTCTATTTATTTTTTATTTATTTTTAGTTTTTTTAGTATAGGTTAGTTTATTTATTTAGTTTTTAGTTTAGGTTTATGTTTATTTAGTTTAGTTTAGTTTTAGGGTTTATGTTTTATTTAGGTTTAGGTATATGTTTTATTTATTTTTTCTTCTATTTATATTTTTGTTTATTTAGTGTAGTTTATTTAGTTTTATTTTTAGGTTTAGGTTTAGGTTTAGGTTTAGGTTTTATTTAGTTTATTTTATTTAGTTTTATTTTAGGTTTAGGTTTAGGTTTAGTTTATTTATTAATTTTTTATATTGGTTTAGGTTTATTTTTTATTTTGCGGTTTAGTTTATTTGGTTTAGGTTTGGTTTTGGTTTTAGGTTTATTAAGGTTTATTTAGTTTAGATTTTTTTTTTTATTTTTAGGTTTAGGTTCATTTATTTTATTTTAGTTTTTATTTTTTATTTTTTTATTAGTTTTATTTATTTATTTAGGTTTATTTATATTTATTTATTTTTTAGTTTAGGTTTAGGTTTATTTATTTTCTTTAGTTTAGTTTTTTTTTATTTTTTAGGTTAGTTTTTAGTTTTATTTAGTTTATGTTGGTTTAGGTTTAGGTTTTTCTTTATTTATTTATGTTTTATTTAGTTTAGTTTAGGTTTAGGTTTACATTTAAGTTCATTTATTTAGTTTAGTTATTTATTAGGTTTAGGTTTATGTTTATTTATTTAGTTTATTTATTTAGGTTTAGGTTTAGGTTTTATTTAGTTTAATTTTTTGTCTATTTTTTATTTTGGGTTTAGGTTTAGGTTTAGGTTTATTTAGTATAGTTTAGTTAGGTTTATTTTTATTTCTTTATTTATTTTTATTTAGTTTATTTAGGTTTAGTTTAGTTTATTTAGTTTTATTTTATTTAGGTTTAGGGTTTGGTTTAGGTTTATTTAGTTTAGGTTTAGTTTAGGTTTATTTTATTTATTTATTTAGTTTTATTTAGTTTAGATATTTTATTTTAGGTTTAGGTTTTATTTAGTTTATTTAGGTTAGGTTTGTTTATTTTTTTTTAGGTTTAGGTTTTAGGTTTATTTATTTAGTTTTAGTGTAGGTTTAGGTTTATTTTAGTTTAGTTTATTTTATTTAGTTTAGGTTTATTTATTTAGTTTAATTTATTTTATTTGTTTATGTTTAGTTTCATTTAGGTTAGGATTTTAGTTTAGTTTATTTAGTTTAGTTTAGGATTATTTAGTTTATTTTTTATTTATTTATTTTTTAGGTTAGGTTTATATAGTTTATTTTATATTTACTTAAGATTTAGGTTTTGGCTTAGGTCTATTTTTAGTTTTTAGGTTCAGGTTTTGGTTTTGGTTTAGTTTAGGTTTTATTTTTTGCATAGTTTACTTAATTTATTTTTTATTTTAGGTTTATTTATTTAGTTTTAGTTTAGCTTTAGGTTTTTTTTTATTTGGTGTAGTCTATTTATTTAGTTTAGAATGAGGTTTAGGTTTAGGTTTATTTTAGGTTTATTTTTTGTTTAGTTTATTTAGTTTAGTTTAGGTTTAGGTTTATTTTATTTATTTATTTTATTTAGTTTAATTTTTAGGTTTTAGGTTTAGGTTTAGGTTTTGGTTTAAGTTTATTTATTTAGTTTAGATTTTAGTTTTTATGTTATTTTTTATTAATTATTTAGTTTATTTATTAGTTTTAGTTTATTAGTTATTAGTTTTAGTTTAGTTAGTTTAGTTATTATTAATTTAGTTATTGGGATTAGTTTTATTATTATTTTATTTAATATATTTATGTTTAGGTTTAGGTTTATTTGTTAGTTATTAGTTATTAATTAGTAATTTATTAGTTTAATTTAGTTAGTTTATTAGTTTAGTTACTTAAATGTTTTAGTTTAGTTAGTTTTTTTTATTAATTTATTTGTTTAGTTTATTTTACTTAGTTTATTAGGGTTTTTTTTGTTTATGTTTAATTTAGTTATTAGTTTGTTTATTAGTTTAGTTAGTTTTGTTATTATTAGTTTATTAGTTTCTAGTATTTATTTAGTTAGTTTAGTTTAGTTTTATTAGTTTTTTGTTTAGTTTATAATTAGTTTTAGTTTATTATTTGTTAGTTTTAGTTTTAGTTAGTTTTAGTGGTTTATTAGTTTCTTAGTTTAGGGTTTAGGTTTATGGTTTGTAGTTTAGGGTTCTAGGTTACGGTAGTAGGTTTAGGGTTAGTTTTAGGGTAGCATTTAGGTTTAGGTTTTTTTTATTTTTTTATTTGTTTATTATTTTTAAGGTTTAGGGTCTTAGGTTTTAGGTTCATTTTTTAGTTTGGGCTTTTGGTTTTTTGGTTTTTTTTAACAGAGAACAAATTTAGATACAACATTTCTTAATTTTGATTGCATCAATCAACTAACACACCAAGTTCTCAAAGATATAGCGATGACATAGATAAAAATAAGCATGGATAGAGCAAATCAACAACCCACTAGAAGCTCTATAAAGGCACAGTTCCATAAGTAGATTGGATAGCTATTCTTGGTTTCTCTGTTCCATACCACGACCTCTCGAGTAGCGGGATCATCAAATCTATAATCTCTCATGTCACCACGGTAAAACCTCATCACTCCACCTACCTCCATAACTTTTCACCACCTCCATATCCACAATGCCTCTAGATCCAACACCACCATGTGATAAGTTTCTTTAGCCTCCACCTCTTTGCCTCCGATCTTGATTGAGCATGGTTGACGGTGATGTTCCTGCCATCAAGGTTCTGCCCATTTTTAGGGTTTAGGTTTAGGTTTAAGTTTATTAGGTTTTAACATTATTTTTTAATTTATTTAGATACTTTCAGTTTAGGTTTAGGGTTTGGGGTTTAGGGTTTAGGGTTTGGGGTTTATGGTTTAGGGTTTAGGGTAGGGTTTTATGGTTTAGTGTTTAGCATTTAGGGTTTAAGCTTTTGGGTTTAGGGTTTAGGGTTTTAGGATTGAAACTGTTAGGGTTTAGGTTTTAGGGTTAGGGTTATGGTTTAAGGTTTAAGGCTTAAGGTTTAGGTTTAGTTTAGTTTTGGGTTTAGGATATAGGGATTTTTAGGGTTTAGGGTTTAGGATAGTTTTTTTGTTTAGGGTTTAGGATTTTGGATTTAGGGTTTTTTTTAATTAAGTAAACTGGTAGGTTTAGGTTTATTTAGTTTTTCTTTTATATATTTTAATTTATTTTATTTTTTATTTTTATTTAGGCTTATTTTTTATTTTTATTTAGTTTAGTATATTTATTTTAGGTTTATTTATTTTGGTTTTTTTGTTAGGTTTATGTTTAGATTAAATTGAGTTTTATTTTATTTTATTTTTTAAGTTTAGGCTTTTTTATTTTTAGGTTTAAGTTTTTATTTATTTTTTTAGGTTTACATTTTGGTTTTAGTTTATTTATTTTAGGTTTTATTTTTTATTTTGGTTTAGTTTTATTTTTAGTTGAGTGTTATTTTTATTACACTTTTTAGGTTTAGGTTTTATTTTTTTGGTTTAGGTTTAAGTTTAAGTTTTATTTTATTATTTTAGCTTTAACTTTTAGGTTTTTAATTTAGGTTTTAGGTTTAGGTGTAGGTTTAGGTTTAGGTCTATTTATTTAGTTTAGGTTTAACTTCTGGATTAGGTTAAGGTTTTAGGTTTATTTTTAGGTTTACTTTATTTAGGTTCTAGTGCATTTAGTTTAATTTAGGTTTAGTTTTTTTATTTATTTTGTTTATTTAGGGTTAGGTTTAGGTTTATTTATTTTTTATTTTCTTTTATTTTTTTGGTTTATTTATTTTAGTTTAGGTTTACGTTTAGGTTTAGGTTTATTTATTTAGGTTTATATTAGTTTAGTTTACTTAGTTTTTCTTTTAGGTTTAGGTTTAGGATTAGGTTTAAGTTTATTTATTTTCATTTATTTTTTTTAGGTTTAGTCTTTGGTTTAGGTTTTTAAGTTTATTTATTTGTTTTTGGCTTACATTTAGGTTAAATTATTTAGTTTTGGTTCATTTATTAAGTTTATTTTATTTAGTTTATTTAGGTTTAGGTTTAGGTTTAGGTTTTTAGTTTAGGTTTTCTTTTATTTTATTTAGTTTAGTTTATTTATTTTGGTTTAGGTTTAGGCTTTTATTTAGGTATATTTAAGTTCATTTTTAATTAGGTTTAGGTTTATTTATTTATTTTAGTTTAGGTTTATTTTATATAGTTTAGGTTTAGGTTTAGGTTTAGGTTTATTTAGTTTATTTAGTTTATTTAGTTTAGTTTATTTTGATTATTTAGTTTAGGTTTAAGTTTAGGTTTAGTTTAGGTTTTGGTTTATTTTAGTTTATTTAGTTTAGGTTTAGGTTTAGGTTTATGTTTAGGTTTAGTTTGGGGTTTAGGTTTAGGTTTAGGTTTTATTTAGGTTTATTTAGTTTAGTTTATTTATTTTTTAATTTAGTTTTATTTATTTTAGTTTAGTTTTATTTAGTTTATTAGTTTAGTTTATTTTAGTTAAAATTTAGGTTTAGGTTTAGGTTTAGGTTTAGTTTAGCTTTAGGTTTCAGTTTATGTTTTATTTTATTTTTAAGGATTAGGTTTAGGTTTTATTTTATTTTATGTTTAGGTTTAGGTTTAGGTTTAGGTTTAAGTTTAGGTTTATTTAGTTTAGGTTTATGTTTAGGTTTAGGTTTAGGTTTAGGTTTTGTTTAGGTTTAGGTTTAAGTTTAGGTTTAGGTTTATTTTTATATAGTTTATTTAGTTTATCTTAAGTTTAGGTTTATTTATCTTAGTTTAGTTTACTTGAGTTTGGTTTAGGTTTATTTATATAGTTTAGTTTAGGTTTATTTATTTATTTTAGTGTTAGTTTATTTATTTTATTATTTTAGTTTAGTTTAGTTTAGCTTAGGTTTAGGTTTAGGTTTAGTTTATTATTAGTTTAGGTTTATTTTTAGTTTTTTTTAGGTTTAGTTTATTTTAGGTTTATTTTATTTAGTTTAGGTTTAGGTATAGGTTTAGATTTATTTTAGTTTATTTGTTTAGGTTTAGGTTTAGATTTAGGTTGAGGTTTAGGTGTGTTTTTTTTTTTGAGTTTAGTTTAATTTAAGTTAGGTTTAGGTTTATTTAGTTTAGGTTTAATTTAGTTTAGGTTTATTTATTTAGTTTAGTTTAGTTTATTTATTTAATTTTAGTTAGGTTTAGGTTTATTTTAGTTAGTTTAGTTTATTTTTTTTAGGTATTTTAGGTTTAGATTTAGGTTTTATTTTTTTAGTTTAGTTTTATGTTTAGTTTAGGATTATTTAGTTTATTGGGTTTTTTTTTTAGTTTAGGCTTTTTTAGTTTATTTATTTAGCTTTAGGTTTATTAGGTTTATTTATTTAAGTTAA
This sequence comes from Cymbidium sinense, assembly GCA_021442155.1. Taxonomy (NCBI): domain Eukaryota; kingdom Viridiplantae; phylum Streptophyta; class Magnoliopsida; order Asparagales; family Orchidaceae; genus Cymbidium; species Cymbidium sinense. Next base: position 54,627 of record JAKCPB010000767.1, on the reverse strand, counting down.
GTTTATTTATTTTAGTTTATTTATTTAGGTTTAGGTTTAGGTTTAGATTTATTTTTATTTTAGGTTTATTTAGGTTTAGGTTTCTTTTTATTTAGTTTAGTTTATTTAGTTTTAGTTTATTTAGGTTTAAGTTTATTTGGTTTTATTTAGGTTTAGGTTTAGGTTTACATTAGGTTTATTTTTTTAAGGTTTGGTTTATTTTAGGTTTAGGTTTATTTAATTTAGGTTTAGGTTTAGGTTTATTTATTTATTTATTTTAGGTTTAGTTTAGGTTCATTTTAGTTTAGTTTAGTTTATTTATTTAGGTTTAGGTTTAGGTTTAGTTTATTTAGGTTTACAGGTTTAGGTTTAGGTTTAGGTTTTAGGTTTAATTTTAGGTTTATTTTAGGTTTATTTAGTTTAGTTTAGTTTAGTTTAGTTTAGGTTTACTTTATTTAGTTTAGGTTTAGGTTTATTTTATTTATTACATTTTAGTTTATTTTAGTTTAGGTTTAGGCTTAGATTTTGGTTTTGGGTTTATTTAGTTTAGTTTATTTAGTTTAGATTTATTTTTGTTTATTTATTTAGTTTATTTATTTAGTTTAGGTTTAGGTTTATTTAGTTTATTTTATTTTATTTAGTTTAGGTTTAGGTTTAGGTTTATTTTATTTATTTTATCAGTTTACTTTCTTTAGTTTAGGTTTAGGTTTAGGTTTAGGTATTAGTTTTGGTTTATTTAGGTTAGTTTATTTTAGTTTAGGTTTATTTAGTTTAGTTTAGTTTAGGTTTATTTTTTATTTATTTATTTAGTTTAGTTTTATTTTAGTTTATTTTTAGTTTAGTTTAGGTTTAGGTTTATTTATTTAGTTTTGTTTATTTAGTTTATTTTTAGTTTAGTTTATTTTCTTTTTATTTAGTTTAATTTAGTTTAGGTTTAGGTTTAGGTTTAGGTTCATTTAGTTTAGGTTTAGGATTAAGTTTATGTTTTAGTTTAGTTTAAGTTTAGGTTTAGGTTTAGGTTTAGGTTTAGGTTTTATTTTTATTTTATTTTTTATTTTTTATTTATTTTGTTTAATTTATTTAGTTTATTTTGTTTAGTTTACTTATTTAGTTTAGATTTAGGTTTTATTTATTTTAATTTATTTTAGTTTAATTCATTGTTAGGTTTAAGTTTAGGTTTAGGTTTAGTTTAGTTCATTTATTAATTTTATTTATTTTAGTTTAGGTTTTAAGTTTTACTTAGTTTATTTTTTTAGTTCAATTTTTATTTATTTATTTAGTTTAGTTTAGTTTAGATTATTTAGTTTAGATTTTTTTATTTATTATTTAGTTTATTTTTATTTAGTTTAATTAGGTTTTTTTTTTTTTTTTTTTATTTTTTTAATTTTTTTATTGGTTTATTTTATTTAGGTTTGGGTTTATTTTAGTTTAGGTTTATTTATTTTATTTATTTTTTATTTAGTTTAGTTTATTTTATTTTATTTTAGTTTTTTAGGTTTTATTGGGTTTAGGTTTAGGTTTATTTTTTAATTTAGGTTTTTAGTTTAGTTTAATTTAGGTTTATTTTTTATTTTTTAGTTTAGTTTATTTATTTTAATTTAATTTAGGTTTAGTTTAGGTTTATTTTTATTTTAATTTTTTTATTTAGTTTAGGTTTATTTATTTTAGTTTAGTTTATTTATTTTAGTTTAGGTTTAGGTTTATTATTTATTTTAGGTTTAGGTTATTTTATTTTAGTTTATTTTTTAGTTTATTTAGGTTTAAGTTTTAGTTTAGGTTTTAGTTTAGGTTTAGGTTTATTTTTTTTAGTTTAGTTTAGTTTAGTTTATTTTATTTTAGTTTAGGTTTATTTATTTAGTTTAGGTTTATTTATTTAGATTAGGTTTTTTTATTTAGTTTAGTTTTTATTTATTTAGTTTATTTAGTTTAGTTTATTTTATTTTAGTTTAGGTTTAGGCTTATTTAGGTTTATTTAGTTTAATTTATTTTTTAATTTATATATTTAGTTTATTTTAGTTTATTTAGTTTAGGTTTAGTTTAGGAGTTTATTAGTTTAGTTTAGTTTAATTTTAGAGTTTAGGTTTAGGTTTATTTAGTTAGTTTATTTTATTTAGTTTATTTATTTTAATTTTATTTATTTATTTATATTATTTATTTATTTTATTTATTTATTTTTCATTTTGGTTTAGGTTTAGGTTTATTTTATTTAGTTTAGTTTTATAGGTTTATTTTTAGTTAGTTTAGTTTAGTTTAGTTTATTTTATTTAGGTTTAGGTTTTGGTTTAGGTTTAGGGTTTAGGTTTTAGCATTAGGTTAGGGTTTTATTTTTATTTAGGGTTTATGGTTTAAGATTTTTTATGGTTTAGGGTTTAGGGTTTAGGGTTTAGGGTTTAGGATTTAGGGTTTAGGGATTAGGGTTTAGGGTTGTGAATTTTGGGTTTTGGGTTTAGGATTAGTTTTAGGGTATAGGGTTAGAATTTTATTTTTAGGGTTTAGGTTTAGGGTTTAAGTTTGGGATTTGGGTTTAGGATTTGTTTTAGGGTTTTGGGTTTTGGGTTTAGGTTTAGGATTTAGTGTTTAGGGTTTAGTGTTTAGGGTTTTTTTTTTAAAATTAAGTAAACCGGTAGGTTTAGGTTTATTTAGTTTATCAAGTTTATTTTATATTTATTTTAGCTTATTTATTTTTTTATATAGTTTAGTTTATTTATTTTAGGTTTTTTATTTTAGTTTATGTTTCAAGTTTAGGTTTAGGTTTATGTTTATTTTTTAGTTTAGTATTATTTTATTTAGGTTTAAGTTTTATTTATTATTTTTAAGTTTAAGTTTTGATTTTGATTTTATATTTTTAGGTTTAGGATTTAGGTTTTTATTTTAGATTTATTTTTAGGTTTATTTTTTTAATTTAAGTTTAGGTTTATTTTTAGTTTATTTAGTTTAGGGTTTAGGTTTAGTATATTTTAAGTTTAGGTTTAGGTTTAATTTATTTTAGTTTAGTTTATTTTAGTTTAGGTTTATGTTTATTTTATTTTATTTATTTTAGGTTTAGGTTTTTTAGTTTGGTTTAGGTTTTATTTTTTACTTATTTGTAGGTTTTTTTAGGTTTATTTCTTAGGTTTAGGTTTTTATTTAGTTTTTATTTTATTTTATTTTTCTTTTACATTTAATTTTTTTTATGTTTATTTTAATTTTCTAGTTTAGTTTAGGTTTTTATTTATTTTATTTTAAATTAGGTTTTTTTTATTTTTTTAGGTTTAAGTTTAGGTTTAAGTTTAGGTTTAGGTTTAGGTTTTAGTTTAAGTTTTTATTTAATTTTATTTTTTTATTTAATTTTATTTTTTTATTTAATTTAAGTTTAAGTGTTTTTATTTATTTCATTTTTTGGTTTTATTTAGTTTAGGTTTAGGTTTTTAGATTTTAGGTTTTAGGTTTTTAGGTTTTTAGGGTTTAGGGTTTAAGGTTTGGGGTTTAGGGTTTAGGGTTTGGGGTTTAGTGTTTAGTGTTTAGGGTTATAGTTTTAGGGGTTAGGTTGTAGGATTTAGGGTTTTAGGTTTAGGGTTTTAGGTTTCAGTTTACTTTTCAGGAGTTAGGGTTTACAGTTTAGGGTTTATAGTTTAGGGTTTAGGGTTAGTTTTAGTGTTTAGGGTTTAAGGTTAGGGTTTTATTTTATTTATTTTTTTAGAAAAATTAAGTAAACCGGTCGGTTTATATTTATTTAGTATATTTTTTTATTTATTTTAGTTTATTTTATTTTTTATTTTATTTAGTTTTATTTTTATTCTTATGAGAATTTGACACATAATAGGAACAATGGAGACATAGGATTCATGTAGCCGGTTGTTGTTGTTGTTGTAGGTTTATTTTTATTCTTATTTAGTTTAGTTTATTTATTTTATGTTTATTTATTTTAGTTTAGGTTTTTTGTTTTAGTTTATTTTTTTGATTTAGGTTTAGGTTTAGGTTTATTTTGTAGTTTATTTTTATTTTAATTTTATTAGGTTTAGGTTTTATTTTTTATTTTTTGTTTTAGCTTTTATTTTAGTTTATTTTTAGGTTTTATTTTTTAGTTTAGGTTTAGGTTTATTTTTAATTTATTTTATTTTATTTAATTTGGGGTTTAGGTTTAGTTTATTTTAAGTTTAGGTTTAGGTTTTATTTATTTTAGTTTAGATTTAGGTTTATTTTATTTTATTTATTTTAGGTTTAGGTTTTTTTAAAGTTTAGGGTTTAGGTTTGTTTATTATTTATTTTTAGGTTTTATTTTTAGATTTATTTTTTAGGTTAAAGTTTTTATTTTATTTTATTTTAGGTTTTTTTATTCTTATTTTATGTTTGGGTTTTATATTAGGGTTTAGGGTTTTTTAGTTTAGGCTTTAGGGTTTACGGTTTAGGATTTAGGGTTTAGGATTTATGTTAGTTTAGGGTTTAGGGTTTAGGTTAGTTTAGGGTTTAGTGTTTAGGTTAATTAGGATTTAGGGTTTAGGGATTAGAGTTTTTTATGGTTTTAGGGTTTTTAGGGTTTTTAGGGTTAAATGTTTAGGGTTAAAGTTTTAGTTTAGGGTTTAGTGTTTAGGGTTTAGGGTTTAAAGTTTTTTTTTAATAGGGAACAAGTTCAGATTCAACCTTTCTTCTTTTGGATTTTATCAACCATGTAGGAGACTAAGTTTTCTAAGATACAAGTGATGACATAGATAAAAAATGAGCATGCATAGAGCAAATCAAAAACCCTAGATAACTAGAATCGTCTCTACTATAAAGACATAGTCCATAAGCAGTGTCGTGCTTATTTCTCCAATTCCCATAACCACCTTGAGTAGCGGATCGCCACCATATTATTCACCACCATGATTGTAACCTCTTATTTCTCCATAACCACCACCTCCATATAAGACCTCCATTTGTAACCTCCAGATCTTCCATAACCATCACCTCCATATCCACCATTATATCCACCAACACCTCTAGTATGGTGAGGGTTTAGGGTTTATGGTTAGTTTAGGGTTTAAGGTTTAGGTTTAGTTTTAAAGTTTTATTTTTTTAGGGTTTAGGGTTTAGGTTTAGGGTTTAGCTTAATGTTTTCTAGTTTAGGGTTTAGGTTTTAGGGTTTAAGTTTTAGGTTTAAGGTTTAGTGTTTAGGGTTTAGTTTAGGGTTGTTTAGGGCTTGGAGTTTGAGGTTTAGGTTTAGGGTTTTATAGGTTGTAGGATTTAGGTTTAGGGTTTTTAAGGTTTAGGGTTTAGGTTTTAGGGTTTATTTATTTATTTAGTTTTTAAAAAAAATTAGGTCAATTAGTAGGTTTAGGTTTATTTAGTTTAGTTTTTTTTTATTTTTATTTAAGTTCAATTTTATTTTTATTTAGTTTAGTTTATTTATTTTAGATTTATTTATTATAGTTTAGGTTTTTTATTTTACTTTATTTTTAATGTTTAGGTTTAGGTTTAGGTTAATTTTTTTATTTTGTTTTATTTTAGTTTATTTTTTTGGTTTAGGTTTTATTTTTTATTTTTAGGTTTAGGTTTAGGTTTTTATTTTATTTTTTTTATGTTTAGGTTTAGGTTTTATTTTAGGTTTATTTTAGGTATTATTTTTTTTAGATTACGTTTAGGTTTATTGTTAGTTTAGTTTTATTTTTATTTTATTTTTTATGTTTAGGTTTTATTTTTTATTTTTAGCTTTAGGTTCAGGTTTTTAATTTATTTTTTTAGGTTTAGGTTTTAGGTTTTTATTTTAGGTTTATCTTTAGGTTTTTTTAATTTAGGTTAGGTTTATTTTTAGTTTATATCATTTTACTTAGTTTATGTTTAGGTTTATGTTTTGTTCATTTTAGATTAAGGTTTAGCTTTTATTTAGTATAGTGTAGTTTATTTTAGTTTAGGTTTATTTTATTTTATTTATTTTAGTTTTCTTTTAGGTTTAGGTTTTTATAGTTTATGGTTTAGGTTTTATTTTTTATTTATTTTTAGGTTTATTTTTTAGGTTTAGATGTTTATTCAATTTTTATTTTATTTTATTTTAGGTTTAATCAATGTTTATTTTAGGTTTTTATTTTATTTAGTCTTTTTTATTTTGGCTTTTATTTTTTTCGATTAGTTTAGGTTTTTATTTACTTTATTTTAATTTAGTTCATATTTTTTATTTTATTTTATTTTTAGGTTTAAGTTTAGTTGTAGGTTTAGGTTTAGGTTTTAGTTTAGGTTTTTATTTTATTTTATTTTATTATTAGGTTTAGGTTTATTTATTTATTTTATTTTTAGGTTTTATTTAGTTTAGGTTTATATTTTTTGGTTTTTATGATTTATGGTTTAATATTTAGGTTTGGATTTTAAGGTTTAGGTTTAGTTTAGGTTTAGGTTTTAGTTTAGGTTAGAGTAGGTTTAGTGTTTAGGTTTATAGTTTAGGGTTTAAGTTTAGGAGTTTAGAGATTTAATTTAGTTTAGGTTAGGGTTTAAGTTTAGGTTTATTTTTAGGTTTTAGGTTTAGTTTTAGTTTAGGTTATCAGTTTAGGTTTAGGTTTAGGTTAGTTTTTTATAGTTTAAGGTTTATGGTTTAGGGTTTACTGTTTAGAATTTAGAGTTTAGGGTTTTTAAGGTTTAGGGTTTAGTGTTTAAGATTTGGGATTTAGGGTTGCTTGTTTTATGGTTTAGGGTTTATGGTTTAGGGTTTTAGGATTTAGGGTTTAGGGTTTAGGGTTTTGTGGTGTTTATTTTCAATTTCAATTGTATGTGTATATGTGAGGGGACAACGCACAGATCTGAGGATAAACTTATTGAGGTGATCGGGTACGACATCAAAGAATAGTGCACTATCTCAAAAGATAGAAATCACTACCCTACGATGGACCTAATCACCTAATAAAGACTCCTAAGGCATGATGGGTCTTTGAATATACCATAAATTTTTCCAATACTTACATGGAAAAGTAAAGCAGGGTTTATTTAAACTAGGTTCATTAACTTCCCTGTGGAGGCAAGCCCCCATTGTTAATTACATCTTATGAAAAATTAATCCCTTAAGAATACTCTTGATTAATGTAGGCGATTATTGTCTCCAAAGAATTTAAAGATAGGACTATTAATAAATTGGTTGTATTTTAGAAGTTCAAGTGGATGGATCAAAAGGGAAGAGTTATTATCTAAACCAAAGGAGATGAGTAGGGAGTACTCATGATACTAGGAAACCTAGCGAGCAGTCCTATCTATCCTATGGTTGGGCTTTATATATTTTAAATTTTGGAGATTTATTTATTTGATTTGAAATTTTATTAAAAATCTAAGGCTTATAATTCCATAATATAAGATTGTGGAAATGCTGAGGTGAGGATTTATGCTTATAGCCCATAAAGGCAAACAACAAGCTCAGATCCTAAATCTAGGGAACTTTGGCGAGGGCCAAAGCATGACCTAAATCTTAAGGGAAAATGGTTATATGGTTTACCTCCATAAGAGAGAATAAACCACCTGACTGCTGGACTTATTATCACTTGGAATGGCAACCAACTAACTCCTCATATGCTTTAAATCCATCTAGGCATGTCATATGCTTATGTGAGATGGCTAGGTTGTTATTATTTAGAAAAAAGACTAAGTCCTTAAACCCACTCCCTAAGAGACTAGAGCATGAGGGGTATGAATACTGACTTATATCTAATTTAATTCTTATCAAATTATATTTAATTTAGGACTCTTTATTTTGACATAGGCTATAGGATTTTGTATGCTTAAATGCATGAGAAGTTGATTATGGGCCAAATCAAAAGAGAAAGAGGTGTTCTTCCATCATAGGATCTCAAAGGTTAACCCCATTCTATCTAGCAAAGATTGAAGCCCTCTCTTAACAAGAGTGAAACAAGATGATTATGCATGATATTAAACATATAACATCCAGCTAAGGGTTACTAAATATTTTATTATCTTGATTTAATGCTTAAGTTTTATATGAAATTATGAGTTATTTTAAAAGTTTAGTTATGAGTTGCTAATGGGATAAAAAATTTATTTTATTTTAAGAATAATTGCATCCGCCATATAAATCACCAATCATAAATAAACTATGAAAAGTCATGCTTTTTCTAATGCACAAGCTAAACAAAACATCAAATAATTTTATAAAGCTATCAAAAGAATAAAAATGCAGTTGTACATCCCGAAAAAAAATGTGGGTAGTTTAGTTCTACCCTTATACAACCCGGATTACAAGAGATTAATTACAAATACAAATGATGAATGTTATGGGGGTCTTCCTTCTTCATTTCTTCCTTCTTCATTTCTTCATCTTCCATTTCTTCATTTAATTTTAAATATTTCTTCCTTCTTTTTGGATTGATTTGGATATGCTTGCTCCAAAGGCATCACATGGTACATAAGACTTGGTCTTATAACCAATGCTCATCCTAATCCCTCATAATACTCATCCTAATCCTAATGCAAAATTACATTAAAAGAAGGAAAGTAAATCTAGCTACACCTACAAAATAAATGTTAGCTAAACACACCATACAACCCAAGAAATTATATGAATAATTTAGACTTAGCACCCACATGGATAACCAAGCCCACTATTAACATGGGTTATTCTTAAGAGCAACTTGCATAGCAAAAAGGATTTATATTTTTATTTAGCAGCCCCTTAAGCCCAACCCCCTGCAGAAAGCATGATTATTATCGGCCTAACATCATTCATACATAAACCCTAACATCCAGTCTACAATAATACATCACAAAACAAACATACATTAAACCATACACCTCCTAACATAAATCTATAAATGGTGACTTAGTCTAATGTGCATGAATTAAAGCTTGTGTGGTATGTCACTAGGCTTTAGAGTTGTAATTTGCTAAGTGTGAGGGATTTAATTTATAAAGTGGTTGATTTTTCTTTAAGTGATTTGATTGATTTAAAGATTTTACTTATTATTTTCTTTCATTTCATATGGTCTACACTTAACAACTAAGTGTTATAGAGAAGAAAGAGAGGAACCTCTCTTTCATCCCTTAAACCACTTCTAAAGAAAGTTAATTAATCAATTTCCTTTAGTGAATAGCATATTATATGTTTTAATTAGTCTAAAGTTTAGGTTCACTCTAAATAACCTTATTCAATAAGAAAGGCATCTTTAGATTAATTAGAATGAATTACTATAACATAACACATGTTTATTCATTTCTTTCCATTATGTATATCATGCATATGATTAAATCCTATGCATTCGTATACATGTAATTTATATTTTAGCATACTTGAATGATGAATGCAAAGAGTGTGTTTGAAATTTAAATATTTCATTTGATTGAATCATGAATGCATGCCTTTTAATAGAAAGAGGGATTTTTCATCCATTAGTTAGACACATTCACATGTATAAAAGTTTTAAGTTAGTACATCATCATTGTTACAGAGCGTACAAGACTGAGAATTTAAAAACTCCAAAAATTGTATTTGATTTACCACTTTTCTTAGATACGTGAATATATGAATCCTTTTGAGAAAAGAGACAAAGAAGGAGCCTAAGTCTCAATCCCTAAATCCTTTCAATTAGTTGATTAAAGTTGAGTTAAGATTTGGATTTTTGATTAATCTAGTTAATTAATTAATTAAGGTGTGGATTAATTAATTATTTAAGAGGGATTAGAAGACTTAAAGAAAAGATTGGAAGAGGGAGTCCTAATCCATTTCTCTTGACTTTATCATCATTAACAAAGGTTAATAAGCTTTATTGATTGATTAATTTACTATTTATTTGCTTAATTATCATTAATTACTTTGAGAAAGTTATTAAGGCGAACCCATTGGTTTTCCTAATTAAACCAATAAAATACAGAGAAAAATAGGGAGGCGAGATCATCCCCTTAACATGCATAAAAGTTTGAGATTAATTGGATGGTTAATTAGGGAGTAATTAGACAAATTACATTTCTAATTAAGCCTTAATTAAGCAAAATCCACTATTCAAAATCAATAATAATTTTCTTTTTCTTTAAAATGAGCCTAAGTTTGTATTTTTTATTAATTTTTCTAGAATTAGTTATGAATTTAGGAACTTCTAGGACTAAAAACTAGTTAATTAGCCCTAATTAGAGCCTTTAGCCCATCGGGCCACATGGCAGCTAACATGGCATGCTTTCCATTGTGGCGTGATGGGATTTGCAATTTAAGTTATCACATCCAAGTGATGACTCAAATGGCGGTGCACGCGGTAACTCCATGGACCATCCAATCTAAGATTTGAAGGATTAATTAGAGGCTCTAAGTGTGATTAGATCAGGACTATTCATCCTGATCACGCAGGATGGATATTACATGATCTATCTCCTCCCTAGCATCAAACAATGGCTACCATCCATCGATCTGCGATTCTCACCCGAGCTGATGGAGATGAAAATGACCCCACACCTTTGAGGAAGCACAATAAGAAGATGAGGAAATTGCATGACATAAAATTTCTTTCACAAAAGACCAACTGTTTCATTCAAGGATCGATTTTGATGGACCTAACCATATCTTATGAACGATGGTTCCAACGATTGAGGAAGTTTTATTTGGTAAAAATAAAGCCCTTATGCATAAGATTTGATTTGGTATAGTTTCCTCAAAAGACCAATCCACTAGGTGTAGGTGCTTGGGCTTGATCCTTACTTGAGAAGCTTGGGAAATGATTCATTCTCACTCATTTGTCACCAAGGAATGGGTGTGCAAAGTTAATTGCACTTTGGTGAGGTTTAAGAAAATGAGAATCAAGGTGGCCTCCTATTTGATTTTATAAAATAGAGAATGGGGATTTTGGGAGCTTGGGAAGGCTTTGAAATTACTCAGAACTCTATCCTGACCCTAGGGATGAATAGTGTGACTGAGTTTGAGTGAGAATGAGGGGTATACCCCTCATTCCTTATCGGATGGCCACAACTTCTTTGGATTTTTCTTGATCAATTGGCCAAATTGGAGGTGGTGGAGGTCTTGGGTGCATGATGTGGCTCGGTTTGGTTGGGTGAGGGTGTGGAGGTGGCGCCAGTAATGGGTGTCCTATGGTTGTTTGGAAAGCTCCATTAGGGATGGGGAGGTGATTTCACCTCCCCATGGATCATGCCTTTGGTCAAGTCAGCCATGGTCCTAGGTGCCTATGTGGACCTATGATTGTGTGTCAAGTGGTTAGGGGGTGACAATAACCAAATTAGCAAGTGTATTGTCTAATGGGATGCCCTAAACCTAATAGAAAAATGGTTATTTTGCTATGGGTTTAGTTTCGATAGATTTGGGATGGGTCAAAAGTGGGTTAGCCCAAATTTCAAGTAGTTTGGAGTTTATTTGATTTGATTTGGGTTGATTTGACCTATTTAGGTCAAATTAGGTTGGGTCAAGTTGACAAATTAGTCAAATTGGGTCAAACCAAAGTTTGGGTCAAGTTCAATTAGCTAAATGAAAATGATTGTAGGCTTTGGTTTAGTTTAAATTGGAATAAATTTGGATTTTAGATAATTTGACACTTTACGTCAATTTGGGTTAATTCAGGTGATGTTGACCAACTAGTCAAATTGGGCTTAATCATGGTTTTGGTCAAGTTTATTTGATTTATAATGAACTTGAGCCATTAGTTATAATCAATTTGGGTTGGATTATGGTTTGACCTATTTTGGCTTTTTTATGCTAATTTGGGTCAACTTGGGTCAAATAACCAATTGGGCTTTATTTGGATGTTTGGTTGTTCAATCATTAGTTAGAATGGGTTTGAATCAATGGTTTCAGTCAATTTAGCATATGGTGGATTTTGGTTAATTTGGGTTTCATTTGGGTTAAATGTTGACTTGGTTAACGAGCTAGGTTGACTTGGTTTGACCAAATTCATGATAATTGATTAACCTAGAATGATTTTTGATCATGTTGTGAGGTTTGGATGGGTTTAGTTTGATCCAATTTGGGTTGAATTAGAGCTTGGCTTGAAAAGGTCTTTTAGGTCACTTTAGGTCAAGTGGACCTAAATGGGTTAATGATCATGGCTTGATTCAAGTTTAATTTTATTGATAAATGGGTTTGAGATGAAAATACAAATCGAATTTCAAGTAATTTGGATCCATATGGATTTTGGTTCATATGATAATTTCAAGTCAAAAAGGGCTAACTTGGGTTTAATTTGGGTTAGCAAGGATTTGGTTTGAAAATTGTAGTTTGTATTTATATTTGGATCAGTGATTCTAGGAATGTTTAAATCATGAGGAAATCCATGAGTTTTGAATTGATTTGGGTATTATTTAGGTTCAAGAATTAGGCTTCTAAAATCAAGAATTTGATTTGATTTGGGTTTCAACCATTTGGAGTTTGGAATTGATTTATGATTTAGAATTTGATTTGAGATTGAATAATTGAGAAAATCAATTGAATTTGGGTTGATTTAAATTTGGTTAAGGCTAAGTCCATAAGATAAAATCAAAGGACTTAGGAAGGGATTTGGAGTTTGAATTTGATCATGGGTTTTAATCATTTCATAGTTGGATTTGATTTTGGAATTTAGATTTGAATTTATGATTTGATTTGGATGAATAAAGTACATTTGGTTTGGGCTATAAGGTGAAAGTTCTCCTAAATCCCTAGAATACTCCTATGGCTAACTCTTGTAAGTCTCTATGGTTAGTTAAGTATTCACCTAATCACTACAAGTTTCTTAAGACTAAGGAACTTTTTTGTGTCATGAGAGTCCTAGATTTATGATAAGGAAGTTGTGAGCTCACTCAAAAGTGAGTTCCAGTTTATAGTTTAGGGTTCTGTGTTTAGGATTTAGTGTTTAGTGTTTAGGGTTTATTGTTTTAGGGTTTAGAGTTTAGGTTATAGGTTTATGGTTTAGGTTTTAGTTTAGGGTTTAGGGTTTAAAATTGTTTTAACAGAGAATAATTTCATATTCAACATTTACTCTTTTCAATTTGACCAACCAATTAGCACACCAAGATTTCTAAGACACAAGCAATGACATATATAAAAAATGAGCATACATAGAGTAAATTTAAAATAGATAACTTGAACTATCTACTATAAAGACAGTTCCATAAGCAGTAGATCGAATCAACCATTCTTTAGTTTCTCTAGTTCCCATACCACCACTCGGCGGCGGATCCATCATCATATTTTCGTCCCGCCGTGACCACCATCGCTATAACCTCCGTCACTCCTCCTGCCTGCATAACCACCACTAATCAGACCACCACCTCCATATTCACCAGCATCTCTAGATCCCCAACCACCACTGCGATAACCATCGGCTCTGCCATCGACTACACTACCAGATCTAAACTTAGCTTAGTTGACGCTCATGTTCCTACCGTCAAGGTTTTGCCCATTATTAGGGTTTATGTTTAGTTTTATGTTTATGTTTATTAGGTTTTAGGGTTTAGTTTTATTTGGTTATTTATTTAGTTTCTTTAGGATTAGGTTTAGGGTCTAGGGTTTAGGCTTTTAGGGTTTAAGGTTTAGGTTAAGGTTTAAGGGTTGATTTAGGGTTTGATTTAGGGTTTAGTGTTTAGGCTTTAGGGTTTAGGGTTTTTTAGGGTTTAGGGTTTAGTTATCTTAGGGTTTAGAGTTTAGTTTTGGGTTTTGGGTTTTAGGTTTGGGGTTAAGGCTTAGGTTTAGGGTTTATTATTTGTAGGTTTAGGTTTGGGTTTGGTTTAGCTTGAGGATTAGGGTTTAGGGTTTAAGGTTTAGTATTTAGGGTTTAGGGTTTTTTTATTTATTTTTTTTAAATTAAGTAAATCGATAGGTTTAGGTTTATTTCCTTTATTTAGTTCATTTTTTATTTATTTTAGTTTATTTTATTTTTTATTTATATTTAGGATCAATTTTATTTATTTAGTTTAGTTTATTTATTTTAGGTATATCTATTTTAGTTTCAATTTTTATTTAGTTTATTTTTTAGGTTTAGGTTTAGGTTTAAGTTTATTTTTTTTAGTTTAGTTTTATTTTATTTCATTTTAGGTTTAGGTTTTATTTTTTATTTTGAGGTTTAGGTTTAGATTTTTATTTGATTTTGTTAAGTTAATGCTTTAGCTTTTTATTTTAGGTTTAATTTAAGGTTTTATTTTTTAGTCTAGGTATAGATTTATTTTTAGTTTATTTTATTTAATTTAGTTTAAATTTTGGTTTAGGTTTAATTTATTTTAGGTTTAAGATTTATATATTTTAGTTTAGTTTATTTTAATTTAGGTTTAGGTTTATTTTATTTTTATTTTAGGTTTATGCTTTTTTAGTTTAGGGTTTAGGTTTTATTTTTTTATTAATTTTTAGGTTTTATTTTTAGGTTTAGGTTTTTATTTAATTTTTTTTTGTCTTATTTTAGGTTTATTTTTTTTATTTTAGGTATAGATTTTATTTTATTTAGGTTTTTAATTTTTTTAGTTTAGTTTAGGTTTTTATTTATATTATTTTAGTTTTGTTTTTATTTTTTTATTTTTTTTTATTTTTTAGGTTTAGGTTTAGGTTTTAGTTTAGGCTTTATTTTATTTTATCTTTTAATTTTATTTTGTTTAGGTTTTCTTATTTATTTTACTTTTAGGTGTTATTTAGTTTAGATTAAGTTTTTTTAGCTTTTTTAGGTGTTTAGGGTTTAGGGTTTAGGGTTTTAGGGTTTAGGGTTTATGGTTTAGGTTTAGGTGGGTTCGGTTTTAGTTTAAGGTTTAGGCTTGTTGGTTTTATTTTTATTTTTCAATGGGAACAAATAATGATTCAAGATTTCTTCTTTTTGGTTTCATCAACCAAGTAACATACCATGTTTTATAAGACAGAAGTGATAACATAGATAAAAGATGAGCATGCATAGAACAAATAAAAAACCACAGATAACTAGAACCGTCTCTACTATAAAGAGATCCATAGCGTAGATGGATCATCGTTCTTGATTTCTCCAATTCCCATTAGAACCACCCTCTCAGTAGTGGGATCAACATCATATCCTCGATCTCTCCTTCCACCACCACCACAGTACCTCGCTCCTCCCTTCTATAACCACCACTCCTCAGACCACTACCTCCATATCGTCACCTAGATCCCCACATCCACTTGATAACCATTGCCTACGCCTTCAGATCCCAGTGAGCCGGTGATGTTCCTACCATCATGGTTCTCCATTCTTAGGGTTTAGATTTAGGTTTAGGTTTTGGGTTTTTTAGGTTTCTTTTTAATTTATTTAGTTACTTTTGGGTTTAGGGTTTAGGTTTAGGGTTTAGGTTTAGGTTGGGGTTTAATGATTTGGGTTTAGGCTTTAGGGTTTTAGGATTTATACTTTTAGGTTTAGGTTTAATGTTTGGGATTAGGGTTTAGGAGTTAGGGTTTAGTTTTTAGGTTTTAGGGTTTACGGTTTTTATTATTTAGTGTTTAGAGTTTAAGGTTTAGGGTTTTAGGGTTTAGGATTTAGGGATTAGGGTTTAAGGTTTAGGCTTTAGGGTTTAGGGTTTGGGATTAGGGCTTAGTGTTTAGGGTTTAAGGTTTAGGGTAATAGAGTTTAGGGTTATTTAGGGTTAAGAGTTGCATGGTTTAGGGTTTAGGGTTTAGCATTTAGGGTTTATGGTTACTTTAAAATTTTGGGTTTAGGGTTTATAGTAAGTTTAAGGTTTACGATTTAGGGTTTAGAGTTTGTGGTTTTTTACGGATTATGGTTTAGGATTTAGGGTTTTAGGGTACAACATTTTTTAAGATTTAGGGTTTAGGGTTTAGCGTTAATGGTTTAGGGTTTAGGATTTAGTTTAGAGTTAATGGTTTAGGGTTTAAGGTTTACGATTATAGGTTTAGGGTTTAGGGTTTAGGGTTTAGTGTTGTAGGTTTAGGGTTTAGGGTTTAGAGTTTAGAGTTTAGGGTTTAGGATTTAGCGTTTAGTGGTTTTAGGGTTTAGGGTTTATAGTTAAGGGTTTATTTTAAAGAAAACAACATTAAGTAAACCGATAAGTTTAGGTTTATTTAGTTTATTTTTTTCATTTTAATTTATTTTATTTTTTTATTTAGGTTTATTATTATTTTTATTTAGTTTAGTTTATATATATTAAGTTTATTTATTTTAGTTTACATTTTTTTAGGTTTAAGTTTAAGTTTATGTTTATTTTTTGTTTAGTTTTAATTTTATTTTATTTTTTAGGTTTAGACTTCATTTTTTATTATTAAGTTTAGGTTTAGGTTTTTATTTTATTTTTTGAGGTTTAGATTTTAGGTTGTTATTTTTGGTTTATTTTTAGGTTTTATTTTTTAGTTTTGGCTTAGGTTTATTTTTAGTATATTTTATTTTATTTATTTTAGTTCAGGTTTACATATATTTTATTTTATTTATTTAATTTTTATTTTAATTTTAGGTTTTTCTTAGTTTTGGGTTTAGGTGTTGTTCTTTAATTATTTTTAGGTTTTATTTTTAGGTTTATCTTTTAGGTTTAGGTTTTTATTTACTTTTTATTTAATTTTATCTTAGGTTTATTTTATTTTTATTTTAGGTTTATTTCTTATTTTATTAAGGTTTTCTATTATTAGGTTTATTTTATTTTTTATTAAGTTTAAGTTTTTTTAATTTTAGTTTAGTTAAGTTTTTATTTTCTATTTTAATTTATTTTTAGGTTTAGGTTAATGTTTTAGTTTAGGTTTTTAGTATATTTTATTTTATTTTATTATTTAGGTTTAAGTTTTAGGGTTTAGGGTTCATGGTTTAGGGTTTTAGGATTTAGGGTTTAGGGTTTAGGGTTTAGGGTTTAGTGTTTAGGGTTTAGGTTCTAGGTTTAGGGTTTTGATTTATGTTTAGGGTTTTAGGTTTAAGGTTTTTTTTAATGGAGTTTATTGTTTAATGTTTAGGGTTTAGGGTTTAGTGTTTAGGATTTAGGGCTTTAGGGTTTAGGGTTTACGATTTAAGGTTTAGGTTTTAGGGCTTAGGATTTAGGTTTAAGGGTTATAGGTTTATGGTTTAGAGCTTAGGGTTTAGGGCTTAGGGTTTAGGGTTTAGGGTTAGTTTTAGGTTTGGGATTTTTTTATTTTTTATTTTTTTAATTAAGTAAATTGGTAGGTTTAGGTTTATTTAGTTTATTTTTAAATTATTTTAGTTTATTTTATTTTGCTTTATTTATGTTTATTTTCATTTTAATTTAGGTTTTTTATTTTAGTTATTTTTTAGGTTAAGGTTTAAGTTTATTTTTTAGTTTAGTTTTATTTAAATTTTATTTTTTATTAAGTTTTATGTTTAGGTTTTGGTTTTGGTTTTTATTTTATTTTTTTAGGTTTAAGTTTAGGTTTTAGGTTTTTATTTTAGGTTTATTTTTAGGTTTTATTTCTTAGTTTAGGGTTTAGGGTTTTTTTAAAAGAAAATTAAGTAAACTAGTAGGTTTATTTTTATTTAGTTTATTTTTTATTTATTTTACTTTATTTTATTTTTTATATTTATTTAGGTTTATTTTTATTTATATTTAGTTTAGTTTATTTATATTAAGTTTATTTATTTTAGTTTAAGTTTTTTTTTGTTTATTTTTTAGGTTTAGGTTCAGGTTTAGGTTTGTTTTTTAGTTAGTTTTATTTTTATTTTATTTTTTAGGTTTAAGGTTTATTTTTTTATAACTAGGATTAGGTTTAGTTTTTTTTTTCTGTTTTAGGTTTAGGTATTAGGTTATTATTTTAGGTTTATTATTAGGTTTTATTTTCTAGTTTGGGCTTAGGTTTATTTTTAGTTTATTTTATTTTATTTAGTTTAGGTTTAGGTTAGTTTCTTTTAGGTTTAGGTTTTATTTATTTTAGTTTAGTTTATTTTAGTTTGGGTTTAGGTTTATTTTATTTTGTTTATTTTATTTTTATTTTAGGTTTAAATTTTTTTTTATTTTTTAGGTGTTATATTTTATTTTTATTTTTTTGCTTTGTTTTTGGATTATTATTTTATTCAGGTTTTATTTTGTATTTATTTTATTTTATCTTAGGCATATTTTTTATTTTAGGTTTAGTTTTATTTTTAGGTTTTTTATTTAGTATTTTTAGTTAAGGTTTTATTTTATTTTGTTTAGTTTTCATTTTATTTTATTTAATTATTAGGTTTAGGTTTTGGTTTAGTTTAGGTTTAGGATTAGGTTTTAGTTTAGGTTTATTTAATTTATTTTATTATTTTATTTAGGTTTAGGTTTTAGGGTTTAGGGTTTATGGTTTAGTGTTAGGGTTTAGGGTTTATGAGTTAGTGTTTAGGGTTTAAGGTTTAAGGTTTAGGGTTTAGGGTTTAGGGTTTAGGTTTTAGTTTAGGGTTTAGGGTTTAGGGTTTAAGGTTTGGCGTTTAAGGTTTTTTTAGCAGAGTTTATGGTTTAGGGTTTAAGGTTTAGGTTTTATGGTTTATGATTTAGGGTTGAGGGTTTTAGGGTTTAGGGTTTAGCGCTTAGGGTTTATGGTTCAGGGTTTAGGGTTTTTCCATTTAGGATTTAGAGTTTAGGGTTGTAAGTTTAGGGTTTAGGGATAGTTTTAGGGTTTAGGGTTTAGGATTCAGGTTTTTTTTCTTTTATTTTTATTTTTTAATTTTTTTAATTAAGTAAACTGGTAGGTTTAGGTTTATTTTTTTATTTTATTTTTTTATTATATTTTTTTATTTTTAGTTAGATTTATTTTTATTTTTATTTTTATTTTGTTTAGTTTAGGTTTTTGATATTTGTTAATTTTTTAGGTTTAGGTTTAGGTTTAGATTTATTTTTTAGTTTAGTTTTATTTTTATTTTATTCTTTATTTTTAGGTTTAGGTTTAGGTTTTTATATTATTTTTTTAAGTTTAGGTTTTAGGTTTTTATTTTAGGTTTATTTTTGGGTTTTATCTTTTTGTTTATGGTTTAGGGTTTTTTTCAAAAAAAATAAGTAAACCGATAGGTTTATATATTTTATTTATTTTATTTCTCTTTATTTTATTTTTTTATTTTATTTAGGTTTATTTTTTATATTTAGTGTAGTTTATTTATATTAGGTTTATTTATTTTAGTTTAGGTTTCGTTTATTTTAGTTTATCAATTAAGTTTAGGTTTATGTTTAGGTTTATCTTTTAGTTTAGTTTTATTTTTTATTATTATGTTTAGGTTTAGTTTTATATTTTATTTTTTTAAGTTTAGGTTTTTGGTTATTATTTTAGATTTTATTTTTAATTTAGGCTTAGGTTTATTTTTATTTTATTTTAGGTTTAGGGTTTAATTATTATTATTTATTTATTTTTAGGTTTTATTGTAAGTTTTATTTCTTAGGTTTGGGTTTTTTATTTAGTTTTTATTTTATTTTATTTTAGGTTTATTTTATTTTTATTTTAGGTTTAGCTTTTATTTTATTAAGGTTTTTTATTTTTTATGTTTATTTTTTAATTAGTTTTTGTTTTTATTTATTTTATTTTAGTTTAGTTTTTATTTTATTGTTTATTTTATTTTTGGGTTTAGGTTTAGGTTTAGGTTTAGGTTTTAATTTAGGTTTTCATTTTATTTTATTTTATTTTCTTATTTAGGTTTAGGTTTTAGGGCTTAAGGTTTAGGGTTTAGCATTTACAGTTTAGAATTTTTGAGTTTAGTGTTTAGGGTTTAGGATTAATGGTTTAGTATTTAGGGTTTAGGATTTTTAGGGTTTGAGGTTTAGCTTTTAGGTTTAGGGTTTAGGTTTTAGTTTAGGGTTTAGGGTTTAGGGTTTAGGGTTTAAGGTTTAATGTTTAAGGTTTTTTTTATAGAGTTTAGGGTTTTTGGGTTTAGGGTTTTAGGGTCTTAGGGTTTAGGTTTTATGGTTTAGGGTTTAAGGTTTAGGATTAGGGTTTTAGGATTTATGTTTGGTTTAGGTTTTAGGTTTAGGGTTTAGGGTTTAGGTTTAGGGTTTAGGGTTTTTTTTTTAAATTAAGCAAAATGGTAGGTTTTCATTTATTTAGTTTATTTTATTTTTATTTTATTTAGGTTTAATTTTATTTTTATTTAGTTTAGTTTATTTATTTTAGTTTAGCTTTACATTTTATTTTATTTTTTAAGTTTAGGTTTAGGTTTAGGTTTATTTTTAGTTTAGTTTTTTTTATTTTAGGTTTAGGTTCTATTTATTATTTTGAGTTTTAGGTTTTGGTTTTATTTAATTTTTTTAGGTTTAGGTTTTAGGTTTCTATTTTAGGTTTATTTTTAGGTTTTATGTTTTAGTATAAGTTTAGGTTATTTTTAGTTTATTTTATTTTATTGAGTTTAGGTTTAGGTTTTATTTATTTTAGTTTAGTTTATTTTAGTTTAGGTCTAAGTTTATTTTATTTTTATTTTAGGTTTAGGTTTCTTTTAGTTTTGGATTTAAATTTTATTTTTTATTATTTTTTAGGATTATTTTTTAGGTTTAGGTTTTTATTTAGTTTTTATTTTATTTTATTTTATGTTTATTATATTTTTTATTTTAGCTTTAATTTTATTTTATTTTGGTTTTATTTTTAATTTAGTTTAGGTTTTAGTTATTTTATTTCAATTTGGTTTTTATTTTGTATTTTTTCTTTTTAGGTTTAGGTTTATGTTTTAGTTTATGTTTTTATTTTGTTTTATTTATTTTATTTTATTTTGGTTTAGGTTTTTTTATTTATTATTTTTTAGATTTTATTTAGTTTAGATTTTGGTTTTTAGCATTTTAGGGTTTAAGGTTTAGGGTTTAGTGTTAGTTCGAAGTTTAGAGATGAGGGTTTAGGGTTTGGGACTTAGGGTTTATGGTTTAGGAATTTTTTTTTACTTTAGCGTTTAGGGTTTAAGGTTTATGGCTTAGGTTTTAGTGTTTAGGTTTTAGGGTTTAGGGATTTAGGGTTTATGGTTTAGGGTTTAGGGTTTAGGGTTTAGGTTTAGGGTTCAAGTTTTAGTTTAGGGTTTAGGGTTTTTTTTGTTTTTTTTAACATAGAATAAATTTAGATTCAACATTTCTTCTTTTCGAATTAATCAACCAAGTAACACACCAAGTTTTCTAAAACAAGCGGCACATAGATAAAAAAATGAGCATGAGCAAATTAAAACCTATCTAAGAAAGACATTGTCCATAAGCAACAAATTGGATTGGCCGCATTTCAATTTCTCCAGTTCCCATCAGAACCACCTGCAACCTTTTGAGTAGCGGGGTCAACCATCATATCCCCGATCTCTCTCTCTCCACCACCACCACGGTTGAAACCTCCATTGCTCCTCTCGCCTCCATAACCACCACTACTTTGACCACCACCTCCATATCCATTAGTACTTACATCCCCACCACCACTTCGATAACGACTCGCCTTCACCTCTACTGCCAGATCTTGACCGACCCTGGTTGACGGTGATGTTCCAGCCATCAAGGTTCTACCCATTCTTGCGTCTTTTTTTAAAATCAAAAGTGGGAGAATTTTATTATGAAAAAGAAAGGGATAAAAGGTCCTTAAAGGGGATAAATCTCTAAACTACTGCTGAAAGAGCTATAATTAGCCTAAAATGGCAAATCCCAACCTATTACAAGAAAACCAAAGCAAAAGAAAGAAAAGGAAAAAGCAAAATAGAAATAGAACAAAATTCTAAGAAGCAAAAGCCATCTATATCCCAAAATCTTCTAAGAGATGCACAAATAACCTATAGACCCAAACCTACAAACACAAAGAACTTAAGATAGAGTAGCATCTAGAAATAAGGACAAGCTAAGTACACAAAAGGAACAAAATGATAAAAATCTTAAATAAGGCTCAGGATCAGTCACATTCATCTCAAGGAGCAACAAGATATGTGAGCATCCAAACTTCAAAAGAAGGGTTACAATAACATATGGTGCTACCAGCCAAAAGGATAATAGGAAACATCCAACCATCATAATAACTTCTAAACCAAACAACCAACAATAAAGGGCTAGCCAAGTTTTATTTTATTTAGGTTTTTTAATCATAGGTTTATTTTAGGTCTATTTTTGGTTTTGTTTATTTTAGTTTAGTTTATTTTTGTTTAAGTTTAGGTATATTTTATGTTTAGATTTTTTTTAGTTTATGGAATAGGTTTATTTTTTAGGTTTATTTTCTTAGTTTTAGGTTTGAATTAATTTTTATTACATTTTCTTTTAGGTATATTTTATTTTATGTTTAGGTTTTATTTTATTTAGGTTTTTTATTTTAGGTTTATTTTATTTAAGATTAGTTTTTATTTTTTATATTATTTTATTTTCAGTTTTAGGTTTTAGTTTATCTTTTTATTTTAATTTAATTAATTTATTTATGTTTAAGTTATTTTATTTATTTTATTATTAGATTTTATTTAGTTTAGGTTTAGGTTTTTAGGTTTTTAGGGTTTAGGGTTTAGGGTTTAGGGTTTAGGGTTTAGGGTTTGGGGTTTAGGGTCTAAGGTTTAGTGTAGTTGGCTTTATGGTTTAGGGTTTTAGGTTTTAGGGTTTATTGTTTAGGGTTTAACGGCTTAGGGATTAGGGTTTTGGGTTGTAAGTTTAGGGTTCAGGGTTAATTTTAGGATTTAGGGTTTTTTATTTTATTTTTTATTTTTTATTTTTTTAAAGAAAGTAAGCTAGTACGTTTATGTTTATTTAGTTATTTTTTATTTATTTTAGTTTTGTTTAATTTGTTATATATTTAGGTTTATTTTTATTTTTATTTAGTTTAGTCTATTTATTTTAGTTTAGGTTTTTTATTTTAGTTTATTTTTTTAGGTTTAGGTTTAGGTTTAATTTTTTCCTTCAATTTTGTTTTATTTTTATTTTATTTTTTAGGTTTAAGTTTTATTTTTTATTTCTAGGTTTAGGTTTAGGTTATTATTTTATTTTTTTACGTTTGTATTTTAGGTTTTTATTTTAGGATTTATTTTTAAGTTTAGGTTTAGGTTTATTTTTAGTTTATTTTATTTTATTTAGTTTAGGTTTATATTTAGGTTTTGCTTATTTTAGGTTTAGCATTAGGTTTTATTTAATTTAATTTATTTTATTTTAGTTTAGGTTTAGTTTTATTTTATTTTTATTTTAGGTTTAGATTTTTTTTAATTTAGGGTTTAGGATTTATTTTTATATATTTTAGGTTTTCTTAAGTTTATTTTTAGATTTAGGTTTTATTTAGTTTTTTATTTTTTTATTTTAGGTTTATTTTATTTTTATTTTAGTTTTGGTTTTCATTTTATTTAAGGTTTTTATTTTTTTAGTTTAGTTTAGGTTTTTATTTATTTTATTTTAGTTTAGTTTTTAATTTTTTTTTTCTTTTCATTTTAGGATTTGCTTTAGGTGTAGGTTTAGGTTTTAGTTTATGTTTATATTTTTTTTATATTTTATTATATTTATTTTGTTTAGGTTTTCTTATTTATTTTATTTTTAAGTTTTATTTAGTTTACGTTTAGGATTTTAGCTTTTCGAGGATTAGGGTTTCGGTTAGTTTAGGGTTTGGGGTTTAGGGTTTAGGTTTAGGTTTTTTTTGGTTTATGGTTTAGGGTTTAGGGTTTTGGTTTTAGTTTTTAGGGTTTAAAGTTTAAGATTTTAGGGTTTATGATTTAGGGTTTAGGGTTTAGGGGTTTTAGGGTTTAGCTTTTACGTTTTAGGTTTATGGTTCAAGTTTTAGTTTAGGGTTTTAAGTTTTTGGGTTTTTTTTAACAAAGAACAAATTTATATTCAACATTTCTTCTTTCGATTTCATCGACCAAATAACACACCTTTTAGACCCAAGCGATGACATAGACCAAAAATAAGCACTCATAGAGAAAATCAAAAACCCTCGATAACTAGAACCCTCTACTGTAAAGACATAGTTCCATAAGCAATAGATTAGATTGACCATTCTTCAATTTCTCCATAACCACCCCGGCCTTTCGTGGCGAGATCCACCATCATATCCACGATCTCTCCCACCATGCTGTAACCTCCATCACTCCTCCCTCTTCCATAATAACCACAACTCTGACCACCACTTTCATTTCCACTAGCACCTCTAGATCCCCCACCTCTACTATGATAATTGTTGCCTCGACTTAGCCTCCAGATCTAGACTTAGCGGTTGATGGTGATGTTCTTTGTCACCAAGGTTCACTTAATTTTAGGGTTTAGGTTTAGGTTTATTAAGTTTTAGGGTTTAGATTTATTTTTTATTTAGTTACATTAGTCTTAGGTTTAAGGTTTGGTGTTTAGGGTTTAAGATTTAGTGTTAGGGTTTAGGGTTTAAGGTTTTAGGGTTTATGCTTTTAGGGTTTAAGTTTAGGGTTAGGGTTTAGGGTGTAAGGTTTTGGGGTTTAGGATTTAGGGTTTAGGGTTTAGGGTTATAGCTTTAGGGTTGTAGGTTTAGGTTTTAGGGTTTAGGGTTTAGGGTTTAGGGTTTAGGGTTTAGGATTTAAGGTTTAAGGTTTTTTTAATTTAGTAAACTGATAGGTTTAGGTTTATTTAGTTTATTTTTTATTTATTTTATTTTATTTTATTTTATTTATTTTATTTATGTTTATTTTTTATTTTTATTTAGTTTTATTTATTTAGTTTAGGTTTATTTATTTCAGTGTAGCTTTTTTATTTTAGTTTAATTTTTAGGTTTATGTTTAAGTTTAGGATTAGGTTTAAGTTTTAGGGTTTGGGGTTTAGGGTTTACGATTTAGGGTTCTAGGTTTTTGGGTTTAGGGTTTAGGGTTTAGGGGTTTTAGGGCTTAGGATTGTAGGTTAAGGGTATAGGGTTTAGAGTTAGTTTTTTTTCTTTTATTTAGGGTTTAGGGTTTTGGATTTTGGGTTAGCTTAGGATTTATGTTTATTGGTTTAGGGTTTAAGATTGTAGGTTTAGGATTTTGGTTTAAGGTTTTTTTTTGTCTTAAAATTAAGTAAACTAGTAGGTTTACATTTATTTATTATATTTAGCATATTTTCTATTTATTTTAGTTTACTTTATTTCTTTTCTTTATTTTGGTTTAATTTTTATTTTAATTTCATTTAGTTTATTCATTTTTGGTTTCTTTATTTTTGTTTAGGTTTTTTATTTTTGTTTATTTTTTAGGTTTAGGTTTAAGTTTCAATTTATTTTTATTTTTATTTTTAGTTTTAGGTTATATTTTATATTTTTAGGTTTAGGTTTAGGTTTCTATTTGATTTCTTTATGTTTAAGTTTTATGTTTGTATTTTAATTTTATTTTTATGTTTTATTTTTTAGTTTAGGTTTAGGATTTTTTTTAGTTTATTTTATTTTATTTAGTTTAGGTTTAGGTTTAGGTTTAGTTTATTTTTGGTTTAGGTTTAAGTTTTATTTATTTTAGTTTAGTTTATTTTATTTTAGGTTTGGGTTTATTTTATTTTGTTTATTTCATTTTTATTTTAGGTTTATTTTTTATTTATTTTAGGTTTATTTTTCAATTTAGGCTTTTATTTAGTTTTATTTATCTTATTTTAAGTTTATTTTATTTTTATTTTACATTTAGTTTTTATTTTATTTAGGTTTTATATTCTTAGGTTCATTTTATTTTTTTATTTTATTTAGGCTTTTATTTATTTTATTTTAGTTTTTTTTATTTTTTATTTTATTTTATTTTAGGTTTATGTTTTTAATTTATTTTAGTTTAGTTTTGGTTTTTATTTTATTTTATTATGGTTTAGGTTTAGGTTTTTTTTTATGTTTATTTAGTTTAGGTTTAAGTTTTTAGATTTTTAATGTTTAAGGTTTAGGGTATAGGATTTATGGTAAAAGGTTTAGGGTTTAGGGTTTGGGATTTGGGGTTTGGTGTTTAGGGTTTAGGGTCTAGGGTTATAAGTTTTAGGATTTAGGGTTTATGGTTTAAGGTTTAGGGTTCAGGGTTTTAGGGTTTAGGGTTTAGGTTATAAGGTTTAGGGTTTAGGGTTTCATATTTTAGGGTTTAGGGTTTTAGGTTTAGGGTTTAGGGTTTAGGGTTTAGGGTTTACGACTTTAGGGTTTAGGTTTTATGTTTTAGAGTTTTGGGTTTGGTGTTTAGGCTTTAGGGTGTAGGGTTTATGTTCAGGTTTTGGGTTTTAGGATTTTAGGTTTAGTTTTTAGGCTTTAGACTTTAGGGTTTTTGGGGTTTAGGGTTAGATTAGTGTTTAGGGTTTATGGTTTAAGCTTTAGAGTTTAGGGTATTTAGGGTTTAGGGTTTTTAGGGTTTACAATTTAAGGTTAATTTAATATTTACAGTTTAGGGTTTTAGGGTTTAGGTTTTTGGGTTTAGGGTTTAGGGTTGTGGTTAGGGTTTAGTTTAGGGTTTAAGTATTAGGATTCTGATTTACCGTTTAGTGTTAGTTGTGTCTTAGGATTTAGTGTTTAAGTATAGAGTTTTTTTGGTATAGAGTTTAGGGTTGGGGTTGAGTTTAGGGTTTAGGGTTAGTTTTATGGTTTAGGGTTTAGGGTTTTAATTAAAGATGGTAGGTTTAGGTTTATTTAGTTTATTTAGTTCATTTTATATTTTTACTATGGTTTTTTTTATTTAGTTTAGGTTTTTTTTAGTTTATTTTTTAGGTTTTGGTTTAGGTTTATGTTCATTTTTTTAGTTTATTTTCATTTTTATTTTATTTTTTAGGTTTAGGTTTAATTTTTTTATTTTTAGGTTTAGGTTTATGTTTTTATTTTAGGTTTATTTTTAGGTTTTATTTTTTAGTTTAGGTTTAGGTTATTTTTTAGTTTATTTTATTTTATTTAGTTTAGGTTTTGGTTTAGGTTTAGTTTGTTTTGAGTTTAAGTTTATGTTTTATTTGTTTTAATTTAGTTTTTTTAGTTTAGGTTTAGATTTATTTTATTTTATTTTAGGTTTAAGTTTTTTCCTTAGTTTAGGGTTTAAGTTATATATTTTTTTTTAATTTTAGGTTTTAGTTTTAGTTATATTATTTAGGTTTAGGATTTTCTTTTGTTTTTATTTTATTTTATTTTAGGTTGATTTTATTTTTATTTTATGTTTAGGTTTTTTTATTTTAGGTTTATTTTATTTTTTAGTTTAGTTTAGGTTTTATTTATTTTTTGTTTTAGTTTAGTTTATATTTTTTATTTTATTTTATTTTTATGTTTAGGTTTTAGATTAGGTTTTTATTTTTATTTTATTTATTTAATTTTTATTTATTTCTTTATGTTTAAATTTTATGTTTGTATTTTTTAATTTATTTTTATTTTTTTAGGTTTAGGTTTTTTGGTTTTTAGTTTAGCTTTAGGTTTAGGTTTAGTTTATTTTTGGTTTAGGTTTAGGTTTTATTTATTTTAGTTTAGTTTATTATATTTTAGGTTTGGGTTTATTTTATTTTGTTTATTTCATTTTTATTTTAGGTTTATTTTTTATTTATTTTTTGGTTTATTTTTTTAATTTAGGCTTTTATTTAGTTTTATTTTATCTTATTTTAAGTTTATTTTATTTTATTTTACATTTAGTTTTATTTTATTTAGGTTTTTTATTCTTAGGTTCATTTTATTTTTTTTATTTTATTTAGGCTTTTATTTATTATATTTTAGTTTTTTTATTTTATTTTATTTTATTTTAGGTTTATGTTTTAATTTATTTTAGTTTAGTTTTGGTTTTATTTTATTTTATTTTGGTTTAGGTTTAGGTTTTGTTTATTTAGTTTAGGTTTAAGTTTTAGGTTTTAATGTTAGTTTAGGGTATAGGGTTTAGGGTTTAGGGTTTAGGGTTTGGGATTTGGGGTTTGGTGTTTAGGGTTTAGGGTCTATGGTTATAAGTTTTAGGATTTAGGGTTTATGGTTTAAGGTTTAGGGTTAGTTTTAGGTTTAGGTTTAGGGTTTAGGGTTTAGGGTTTAGGGCTTTAGGGTTTAGGTTTTATGTTTAGGGTTTATGTTTTAGAGTTTTGGGTTTAGTGTTTAGGCTTTAGGGTGTAGGGTTTATGTTCAGGTTTTGGGTTTTAGGATTTTAGGTTTAGTTTTAGGCTTTAGGGTTTAGGGTTTTTGGGGTTTAGGGTTAGATTAGTGTTTAGGGTTTATGGTTTAAGCTTTAGAGTTTAGTATTTAGGGTTTAGGGTTTTAGGGTTTAGGGTTTAAGGTTAATTTAATGTTTACAGTTTAGGGTTTTAGGGTTTAGGTTTTTGGGTTTAGGGTTTAGGGTTGTGGTTAGGGTTTAGGGTTTAGGGTTTAAGTATTAAGGATTATGGTTTACCGTTTAGTGTTAGTTTGTGTCTTAGGATTTAGTGTTTAAGGTATAGAATTTTTTATGGTATAGAGTTTAGGGTTCAGGGTTGTAGGTTTAGGGTTTAGGGTTAGTTTTATGGTTTAGGGTTTAGGTTTTTTTTTTAATTAAAGGAGATGGTAGGTTTAGGTTTATTTAGTTTATTTAGTTCATTTTATATTTTTTTATGGTTTTATTTAGTTTAAGTTTTTTTAGTTTATTTTTTAGGTTTGGTTTAGGTTTATGTTCATTTTTTTAGTTTATTTAATTTTATTTTATTTTTAGGTTTAGGTTTAATTTTTTTTATTTTTAGGTTTAGGTTTATGTTTTTATTTTACTTTTTTTAAGTTTAGGTTTTAGATTTTTATTTTAGGTTTATTTTTAGGTTTTATTTTTTAGTTTAGGTTTAGGTTATTTTTTAGTTTATTTTATTTTATTTAGTTTAGGTTTTGGTTTAGGTTTAGTTTGTTTTAGTTTAGGTTTATGTTTTATTTATTTTAATTTAGTTTTTTTTAGTTTAGGTTTAGATTTATTTTATTTTATTTTAGGTTTAAGTTTTTTCCTTAGTTTAGGGTTTAAGTTATATATTTTTTTTTATGTTTAGTTTTAGGTTTATTATTTAGGTTTAGGTTTTCTTTAGTTTTATTTTATTTTATTTTAGGTTGATTTTATTTTTATTTTATGTTTAGGTTTTATTTTTAGGTTTATTTTATTTTTTAGTTTTTGTTTAGGTTTTATTTATTTTGTTTTAGTTTAGTTTATATTTTTTATTTTATTTTATTTTTATGTTTAGGTTTTAGATTAGGTTTTTATTTTATTTTATTTTTATGTTTAGGTTTTAAATTAGGTTTTAATTTTTTTTATTTTTTTATGTTTAGGTTTTATTTAATTTATTTTTAGGTTTTTAGGTTTTTAGGGTTTAGGGTTTAGGGGTTAGGGTTTTGGGTTTTGGGTTTTGAGTTTTGGGTTTAGGGTTTAGGGTTTGGGGTTTAGGGTTTAGGGTTTAGGGTTTCGGTTTAGATTTTACGATTTAGTGTTTAGTGTTTAGGCTTTAGGGTTTGGAGTTTTTGTGGTCTAGGGTTTAGGGTAGATTAGGGTTTAAGGTTAGTTTATTGTTTAATATTTAAGGTATTAGGGTTTAGGGTTTAGGGTGTCGGGTTGAGGGTTATGGTTAGTGTTTAAGGTTTAAGGTTTCGAGTTTTTTTTAAGGAAAGGTTAGAATTTTTTTACAATAAAAGAAAAGGATACAATGTCCTTAAGAAGGGTAAAGTTCAAAGATCTATTGCTCTCAGAGCTACAAGGAACCTAAAGAGCTAAACCCCCATCTATGTACAATGGAAAAACAAAAAGAAAAAGCAACAACTAGATTTGCAAAAGAGGAAAAGATAGATTAAGACTAATATAAGTAAAAAAAATCAAAAGACTAGTTAACGACTCATGATCCCTTTTGGGAGGCAAGATAACAAGATCCACATCAGCGACTCTTGAGTTGGTGAGAAACAATCATTCCATGAAAAGTTCCAACTATAAATGAAATCTACAAAAACTATAAAAGCAATAGTCATATAACAAGAATAAGGATAAAGAAATCTATTAGAGAGAGCTGAGAAAGAGAAGGCTCAGGCTCAATTAAGATCTTCTCAAGAGGCAACAATGCATATGAGCATCCAAACTTCCTAAGAAGGGTTACATTCATATGCAATGCTACCAACCAAAATTGAAGATATGGGTAACATCAGGGCCATCATAGCCAACATCGAAAGAAAGCAGCCCAAAGGCTTGAGAACACCTTTAGCAAATAAAGAAATAGCCGATAGCAAACCACCAAAATGATAGCGACTAATAATAAATAGACCACCCATAAGATACAATAAGGTCAATGATAGAGCCACCACCAGCAAGGAAGAATTCTAAAGGACAAGCCAATTCAGAAGCATAGAAACATCTTATACAATAGCCCAGAAAGAGACTAAAATAAAATAAAAAATAACAATAACCATCATTCAAATAGACATCAAAGCTCTAAGCAAGGAGAGCCACAACCGGTCATCAGACACTAGACCAATCGGTAGGGAAAAGGATGCCATCAATCGGTAGGTAGTAATAAAAGCCATGATTAAAATCGGTAACTGTGAAAGGAAAAAACCACAAAGCGGTGTCCTCATGCCAATCAAAAGAATAGCCAACCAACAAGAATCCCAACACAAACTAGAAATAACCTAAAAGTATTAAAAGGACCAAAATCAAATCTGAAGAGACCAATAGCTGCCACTCAACAACCATCCAGAACAGCAGAGGATCCAATATCGAAAGGGGGGTGGCTAGCCAAAACAAAAGGCTAACCAAAAATAGAGCCCAAAATAGGAGGAAAAAGCAAAAACAAGCATAGCCACAACCCTCCTAGAGATCATCAAAAAACCAAAAATAGAAATGGTAGTCACCAAAACAACCAAGGGAAAAAACCATGGAAGGCCACCCAACCACTAGCAATAAATGATGAAAGAGAGAAAATAGGCCAGAGGCTATTAAAGTCCCCTCCAACCCTCATAGATCAAGCAGTCACCATGAAGGAGAAAATAGAAAATCAGCAAAAGCCAAGGAGCTACCACCAATCCACCAATCTTAGGAAAAATGTTTTATTTAGTTTATTTATTTACTTCATTTATGCTTTTTAGTTTATTAAGGTTTAGGTTTTATTTTTAGTTTAGGTTTAGGTTTAGGTTTAGGTTTATTTATGTTTAAGTTTATTTATTTTTATTAGTTTAGTTTAGGTTTATTTTTATTTTAGGTTTAGGTTTTGATATTATTTTTTAGTTTATTTAGCCTTATTTTTATTTAGGTTTAAGTTTAGGTTTTAGCTTTTTTATTTTAGGTTTAGGTTTAATTTCTTTAGTTTATTTAGTTTAAGTTTTGGTTTAGTTTTTGGTTTAGGTTTTACTTTATTTTTTATTTTATGTTTATTTTTCATTTTTTTGGTATAGGTTTATTTTAATTTATTTAGTTTATTTTTAGGTTTAGGTTTATATGTTTAAGTTTAGGTTTTAGGTTTAGGTTTATTTAGTTTAGATTTTTTATTTAGGTTTTATTTATTTAGGTTTATTTAGTTTAGTTTAAGTTTAGGTTTAGGTTTTAGGTTTAAGTTTTAGTTTAGGTTTAGGGTTTTAGGTTTTAGGTTTATTTTTATTTTATTTAGTTTAGGTTTTATTTTTATTTATTTATTTTAGGTTTATGTTTGTTTAGGTTTAGGTTTTAGGTTTATTTTCATTTATGTTTAGCTTAGGTTTAGGTTTTGGTTTAGGTATTTATTTAGATTTAGGTTTAGGCTTTCAAAGTTTAGGTTTTTAGGTTTTGTTCAGGTTTATTCACTTTTATTTAGTTTAGGTTTAAGGTTTAGGTTTAGATTTTATTATTTAGGTTTACTTTTAGGTTTAGGTTTAGGATTTTGTTTTATTTATTTAGGTTTAGGTTTAGGTTTCATTTATTTTATTTAGTTTTGTTTATTTTAGTTTAGGTTTAGGTTTAGGTTTTAGGTTTAGGTTTAGGTTTAGGTTTAAATTTTTTTTTTAGTTTATTTTAGTTTTTATTTTTATTTTTTATTATTTAGTTTTATTTTATTTATTTTAGTTTAGGTTTAGGTTTAGGTTTTGTTTTAGTTTTTTAGGTTTAGGTTTTTAGTTTAGTTTATTTTAGTTTAGGTTTTTATTTTATTAGGTTTAGGTTTATTTAATTTATTTACTTTAGTTTAGATTTTAGTTTAGGTTTTAGGATAAGGTTTTTAGGTTCAAGTTTAAGTTTAGGTTTATTTAGGTTTAGGTTTAAGTTTAGGTTTATTGTTGATTTATTTTTTTTATTTTATTTATTGAGTTTAGGTTTAGGTTTTAGGTTTTTTTTAAGGTTGAGGTTGAGGGTTAGGTTTATTTAGTTTAGTTTAGGTTTAGCTTTAGGTATTATTTAGGTTTAGTTTTTTTAGGGTTAGTTTATTTAGTTTTTAGTTTTTTTAGCTTTGTTTAGGTTTTGGTTTAGGTTCATTTAAGGTTTAGGTTTTGATTTTTAGGTTTAGGTTTAGGTTTAGGCTTTGATTTAGGTTTTAAGTTTAGGCTCATTTAGTTTAGTTTAGGTTTAGGTTTATGCTTTATTTTAGTTACTTATTTATTTTAGTTTTGTTTATTTTATTTAGTTCATTTATTTAGGTTTACGTTTAGGTTTAGGTTTAGGTTTAACTTTTTATTTTTATTTTTATTTTTATTATTTAGTTTAGTTTAGGTTTAGGTGTAGGTTTAGGTTGTTTTAAGCATTGAGGTTTAGGTTTAGGTTCAAGTTTTAATTTTTATTTTAGATTTAGGTTTATTTAGTTTAGGTTTAGGTTTAGGTTTATTTATTTAGTTTAGTTAGGTTTCTTCAAGTTTATTTTTTAGTTTATTTATTCATGTTTATTTAGGTTTAGGTTTAGGTTTTGATTTTAGTTTATTTAGGTTTAGGTTTTTAGTTTATTTAGTTTTAGGTTTAAGTTTAGGTTTTTATTTTAGTTTTAGGTTTTAGTTTAGGGTTTAGGGTTTAGGGTTAGTTTAGGGCATAGGGTTTAGCATTTAGGGCTGTAGATTTACGGTTAGTTTTATGGTTTAGGGTTTAGGGTTTAGGGTTTAGGGTTTAGGATTTAGTATTTAGGGTTTAGGGTTTAGGGTTTAGGGTTTAAGGTTTTTCTTTTAAATTGAGTAAAATGGTAGGTTTAGGTTTATTTAGTTTATTATATATTTTTACATAGGTTTATTTCTTATTTTTATTAGTTTAGTTTATTTATTTTAGCTTTATTTATTTTAGTTTAGGTTTTTTATTTTAGTTTATTTTAGGTTTAGGTTTAGGTTTATGTTTTTTTAGTTTAGTTTTATTTTTATTTTATTTTTTAGATTTAGGTTTTTTTTAGGTATATGATTTAGGTTTTTATTTTAAGTTTATTTTTAGGTTTTATATTTTAGTTTAGGTTTTTTTTTATTTTTAGTATATTTTATTTTATTTAGTTTATGTTTAGGTTTAGTTTATTTTAGGTTTAGGTTTAGGTTTTACTTATTTTAGTTTAGTTTATTTTAGTTTAGATTTAAGTTTATTTTATTTTTATTTTAGGTTTAAGTTCTTTTTTTATTTTAGACTAGGTTTTATTTATTATTTATTTTTAAGTATTATTTTTAGGTTTATTATTTAGATTTAGATTTTTATTTAGTTTTTATTATATGTTGTTTTATGATTATTTTATTTTTAATATGTGTTTAGGTTTTATTTTATTTTGGTTTTTTATTTTTAGGTATAATTTATTTTTTAGTTTATTGTAGGTTTTTATTTATGTTTAGTATTTATTTTTTATTTTATTTTATTTTTAGGTATAGGATTTGGTTTAGTTTTTAGTTTATGTTTTTATTTTTTTTATTTTTTTAATTAGTCTTAGGTTTTTTATTTATTTTGTTTTTAGGTTTTATTTAGTTTAGGTTTAGGTTTTTAGGTTTATAGGATTAAGGTTTAGGGTTTGGGCAGGTTTAGGTTAGGTTTAGTTTAGTGTTGTAGGTTTTAGGGTTTAGGGTTTATTTTAGGGTTTAGGGTTTAGGGTTTAGGATTTAAGGTTGTATGTTTAGGGCTTAGGGTTAGTTTTAGGGTTTGGTGTTTAGGGTTTAGGGTTTATGGGTTAGGTTTTTAGGTTTTGAGGATTTAGAGTTTAGGGTTTAGGGTTTAGGGTTTTAGGGTTTAGGGTTTAAGTTTAAGGTTGTATGTTTAGGTTTAGGATTTTAGGCTTTAGTGTTTAGAGTTTAGGGTTTAGGGTTTAAGTTTTAGATTTTTTTTTAGGGTTTAGGTTTTAGTTTATATTTTAGTTTAGGTTAGGTTTAGTTTAGTTTAGGTTTATGTTTATTTTCATTTTAGGTTTAGGTTTTTTTATTTGTTAAGGGTTTTGGTTTTATTTTTTATTTATTTTCAGGTTTTATTTTTAAGGGTTTAGGGTTTAGAGCTTTTAGGTTTACGTTTAGGTTCAGGTTTTAATTTTAATTTTATATTTAGGTTTATTTAGTTTAGGTTTATTTATTTTGTTTAGTTAAGTTTTTGTAGGTTTATTTAGGTTTATTTTTTAATTTATTTATTCATGTTTATTTAGGTTTAGGTTTAGGGTTTGATTTTAGTTTATTTAGTTTTCAGTTTAAGTTTAGGTTTTTATTTTAATTTTAGGTTTTAGTTTATGGTTTAGGGTTTAGGGTTTAGGAGTTTAGGGCATAGGGTTTTTAGTTTAGGGTTTTAGGTTGGTTTAGGGTTGTAGGTTTATGGTTTAGGGTTTAGGGTTTTAGGGTTTAGGGTTTAGGGTTTAGGATTTAGGATTTAGTGTTTAGGGTTTAAGGTTTAGGGTTTAAAGTTTTTCTTTTAAATTAAGTAAAATGGTAGGTTTAGGTTTATTTAGTTTATTATATATTTTTACTTAGGTTTATTTCTTATTTTTATTAGTTTAGTTTATTTATTTTAGCTTTATTTATTTTAATTTAGGATTTTTATTTTAGTTTATTTTTTAGGTTTAGGTTTAGGTTTATGTTTTTTTTAGTTTAGTTTTATTTTTATTTTATTTTTTAGGTTTAGCTTTTTTTTAGGTATAGGTTTTAGGTTTTTATTTTAAGTTTCTTTTTAGGTTTTATATTTTAGTTTAGGTTTTTTTTATTTTAGTATATTTTATTTTATTTAGTTTATGTTTAGGTTTAGTTTATTTTTTTTTGGTTTTGGTTTAGGTTTTACTTATTTTAGTTTAGTTTATTTTAGATTGGGTTTAGGTTTATTTTTTTTATTTTAGGTTTATGTTCTTTTTTTTATTTTAGATTTAGTTTTATTTTTTTTATTATTTTAAGTTTTATTTTGGTTTATTGTTTAGATTTTTTGGTTTTATTTAGTTTTATTTTATCTATTTTAAGTTTATTTTTATTTTATTTTAGGTTTTATTTTATTTAGGTTTTATTTTTTTTTTAGTGTAGGTTTTATTTATT
Source organism: Cymbidium sinense (assembly GCA_021442155.1). Lineage (NCBI taxonomy): Eukaryota > Viridiplantae > Streptophyta > Magnoliopsida > Asparagales > Orchidaceae > Cymbidium > Cymbidium sinense. The sequence goes on along the minus strand of JAKCPB010000767.1, from coordinate 19,646 downwards.
TTATTTATGTTTTAGGTTTAGGTTTTAGGTTTAGGTTAAGGGTTTAGGTTTGGGTTTAGGGTTAGTTTAGTGTTGTATATTTTAGTTTTAGGGTTTTGGATTTTTAGAGTTTAGGGTTTAGGGTTTAGGTTTACATTTTAGGGATTAAGTTTAGTTTTAGGGTTTGGTGTTTAGGGTTTAGAGTTTATAGGTTGTTTTAGGGTTTAGTTTAAGTTTAGGGTTTTAGGGTTTTAGTTTATTTAGGTTTAAGGTTGTATGTTTAGGTTTAGGGTTAATTTTAGGCTTGGTGTTTAGAGTTTAGTTTAGGGTTTGTTTAGATTTTGGTTTAGGTTTAAGGTTTATAGTTTAGTTTAGGTTTTAGATTTAGTTTAAGGTTTAGTTTAGAGTTTAGGTTATTTATTTTAGTTTGTTTTAGTTTAGTTTATGTTATTTTATTTTTTTCATTTTAGGTTTAGGTTTTATTAGTTTAGGGTTTAGTTTTATTTTGCATTTATTTTAGGTTTTATTTTTAATAGTTTTAGTTTAGCTTTTAGGTTTAGGTTTAGGTTTAGTTTTAATTTTAATTTTAGATTTATCTTTATTTAGTTTAGGTTTAGGTTTTAGTTTATTTATTTAGTTTAGTTAGGTTTCTTGAGTTTATTTAGGTTTATTTTTAGTTTATTTATTCATGTTTATTTAGGTTTAGGTTTTGATTTTAGTTTATTTTAGGTATTTAGTCTTTTAGTTTTAGGTTTAAGTTTAAGTTTTATATTTTAGTTTAGTTTAGGGTTTAGGGTTTAGGTTTTATTAGTTTAGGGAATAGGTTTTAGGTTTAGTTTTAGGGTTTAAGTTTGGTTGTTTATATGGTTTAGGGTTTAGGGTTTAGGGTTTAGGCTTTAGTGTTTAGCGTTCAGGGTTTAGGGTATAAGGTTTTTCTTTTAAATTAAGTAAAATGGTAGGTTTAGGTTTATTTAGTTTATTATATATTTTTACTTAGGTTTATTTCTTATTTTTATTAGTTTAGTTTATTTATTTTAGCTTTATTTATTTTATTTTAGGAATTTTATTTTAGTTTTATTTTAGGTTTATGTTTTTTTACTTTAGTTTTATTTTTATTTTATTTTTTAGGTTTACATTTTTTTTAGGTATAGATTTTAGGTTTTATTTTAAGTTTATTTTTTAGGTTTTATATTTTAGTTTTGGTTTTTTATTTTATTTTAGTATATTTTATTTTATTTAGTTTATGTTTAGGTTTAGTTTATTTTATGTTTAGGTTTAGGTTTTACTTATTTTAGTTTAGTTTATTTTAGTTTAGCTTTAGGTTTATTTTATTTTTATTTTAGGTTTAAGTTATTTTTATTTTTTAGATTTTTTTTTATTTTTTATTTATTTTAAGTTTTATTTTAGGTTTATTATTTAGATTTAGGTTTTTTTTAGTTTTTATTTTATGCTATTTTAAGTTTATTTTATTTTTATTTTTTGTTTAGGTTTTTTATTTTTAGGTTTATTTTATTTTTTTAGTTTAGTCTAGGTTTTTATTTATTTTATTTATGTTTACTATTTATTTTTTATTTTATTTTATTTTTAGGTATAGGTTTTGGTTTAGTTTTTAGTTTAGGTTTTTATTTTTTTTATGTTTTAAATTAGTCTTAGGTTTTATTTTATTTTTTTAGGTTTTATTTAGTTTAGGTTTAGGTTTTTAGGTTTATAGCGTTAATGGTTTAGGGTTTGGGGTTTAGGTTTCAAGGTTTAGTATTGTAGGTTTTAGGGTTTAGGGTTTATTAGTTTAGGGTTTAGGGTTTAGGGTTTAGGGTTTAAGGTTTAGGGTTTAGGATTTTAGAGTTTATGGTTTAGGGCTTAAGGTTGTATGTTTAAGGCTTAGGGTTAGTTAGGTTTTGCAGGTTTAGGGTTATGGGTTAGGTTTTTTTGGTTTTTTTTAGGGTTTAGGGTTTAGGGTTTGGTTTAGGGTTTCGGGTTTAAGGTTTAAGGTTGTATGTTTAGGGTTTAGGGTTAATTTTAGGCTTTGGTGTTTAGAGTTTAAGGTTTAGGGTTTAAGTTTTTAGATTTTTTGGGTTTAGGTTTTAAGGTTTATGGTTTAGGGTTAAGGGTTTAAGATTTAGGGTTTAGGGTTTAGGGTTTAGGTTCAATTTATTTTAGTTTAGTTTTTTTTAGTTTAAGTTTATGTTTATTTTGTTTTTTTTCATTTTAGGTTTAGGTTTTTTTATTAGTTTAGGGTTTTGGTTTTATTTTTTATTTATTTTTAAGTTTATATTTTATGTTTTTTTTAGGTTTAGGTTTAGGTTTTTATTTAGTTTTTACTTTATTTAATTTTAGGTTTATTTTATGTTTAGTTTTTATTTTATCTAGGTTTTATTTTTAGGTGTATTTATTTTTGTTTGTTTAGGTTTTATTTATTTTATTTTAGTTTAGTTTAATTTTTTTATTTATTATATTTTTAGTTTTAGGTTTAGGTTAGGGTTATGTTTAGGTTTAGGTTTTAGTTTATGTTTTAGTTTAGGTTTATAATTTTTTATTTTTTTTTATTTTATTTAGGTGTAGGTTTCTTTTATTTTACTTTTAATTCTGTTTAGTTTAGGTTTAGGTTTTGGGATTTTAGAATTTATTTTTCTTTTATTTTATTTAGGTGTAGGTTTTATTAATTTTAGGTTTTATTTGTTAAGGGTAAGGTTTTTAGGTTTTTAGGATTTTAGGGTTTACAGTTTAAGGTTTGTGGTTTAGGGTTTAGGGTTTAAGGTTTAGGGTTTAGGGTTTTAAGGTTTAAGGTTTAGGGTTTAGGTTTTATTTATTTTAGTTTAGGTTTATGTATACTTTATATTGTTTATTTTAGGTTTAGGTTATTTTTTTAGTTTATTATTTAGGTTTTGTAAGGTTTGGGTTTAGGTTTTTTAGTTTTAGTTTTTAAGTTTTATTTATTTTAGTTTAGTTTCTTTTAGTTTAGGTTTAGGTTTATTTTATTATTATTTTAGGTTTAGGTTTTTTATGTGTTTAGGGTTTAGGTTTTAATTTTTATTTATTTTTAGTTTTACTTTTTAGGTTTAGTTTTTATTTAGTTTCTATTTTATTTTATTTTAAGTTTATTGTATTTTCATTTTAGGTTTAGTTTTTATTTTATTTAGTTTTTTTTAGTTTAGTTTAGTATTTTATTTATTTTATTTTAGTTTAGTTTTTATTTTTTATTATATTTTCATTTTAGGTTTAAGTTTAGGTTTTTACTTTATTTTATTTTTTTATTTTATTTTGATTTATATTTTATTATTTATTTTATTTTTAGGTTTTATTTAGTCTAGGTTTAGGTTTTTATCTTTTTTAGGGGTTTTTTGGATTTAGGGTTCGTTAATAGTTGAGGGTTAGGGATTATGGTTTAGGGTTTGGGGTTTAGGGTTTAGTGTTTAGAGGTTAAGGGTTTAGGGTTTAGGGTTAGGGTTTAGGGTTTAGGTTTAGGGTTTTGGGGTTTTAGGTTTAGGGTTTAGGTTTTTGAGTGCAGGTGGGTTTAGTTAAGGGTTTAGGGTTTTATTTTTTTAACATACAATAAATTCATATTCAACATTTCTTCTTTTCAAATTCATCAACCAAGTAACACACCAAGTTTTCTAAGACACAAGCGATGACATAGATCAAAATGAGCACACATAACAAATCAAAACCTAGACTAGAATTGTCTCTACTATAAAAGTTCCATAGCGAGATCGGATCAACCATTCTTTAGTTTCTCGGTTCCCATCAAAACTACTTTGGCCTATCAAATGGAGATCCACCATCATATCCCTCCCACCACCATGGCTATAACCTTGTCCTCCTCCCTTGTATGCTTGCCCGACCATCACCTCCATATCAGCGACACCCTAGATCCCCCACCACTACGATAATCTTGCCTCGCCGCCTCCATCTAGATCTAGAGTCTTGGTTGGGTGATGTTCACCCATCAAGGTTATGCCTTTTCTTAAGTTTTAGGATTTATTTTTTAGGTTTTGGCTTTATTTTTAAATTTATTTAGTTACGTTAGGTTTAAGTATAGAGTTTAAGGTTTAGGTTAGCTTTGTGGTTTTAAGCCTTTTAGGGTTTAAGGTTTAGGGTTAGATGTAGGTATTAGGGTTTTAGGGTTTAGGTTTGATGGTTTAGTTTAGGGTTATGGTTTAGGTTTAGTGTTTAAGGTTTAGTGTTTTAAACTTTAGGTTTGAGTTTTGAAAGTTTAGGTTTAGGGTTGCTTCAGTTTAGGGTTAATTTAGGGTTTATGGTTTAAGTTAGGTTTTAATTTTGGATTTAGTTTATAGTTTAGGTTTAGAGTTAGGGTTAGGTTTATAGTTGAGCTTTAGGTTTAGTATGGATTAGGTTTATTTTAGGCTAGGACTTAGACTTAGGTTTATATTTTTTTTAGGTTTAAGGTTGTAGGTTTTATTTTAGGTTTAGGTTTAGGTTAATTTAGTTTAGGTTTAGGGTTTATTGTTTATTTAGGTTTTATGTTTGAGGTTTTAAGGTTTAGGGTTTTCTGATTGAGTTTGGGTTTAGGTCAGTTTAGCTTGTTTTAGTTTTTTTATTTTTGACACAAAACAAATTCAATTCATTTCTTTTATTTTAGTTTAGGGTCAAGGATTTTCCCATTCTTATGGTTTAGGTTAAGGTTTAGGTTTATTAGGATTTAAGGTTTAGGTTTTTAAAATTTATTTAGTTACTTTAGGTTTGGGGTTTAGGTTAGTTTTAGTTTAAGTTTAGGGTTATAGTTTAGGGTTAAGGTTTAGGGATTAGGTGTAGGGTTTAGGGATTAGAGTTTAGTGTTTAAGGATAATACATTTAGGGTTAGTGTTTAGGATTAGGGTTTAGGGTTTAGGGTTTAGGTTATAGGTTCTTAGGGTTTAGGGTTTAGGATTTAGGGTTTATTTTCTTTTAAAATTAATGTAGATAAGTTTAGGTATATTTAGTTTATTTTATTTATTTTAGTTTATTTTATTTTATTTTCATTAGGTTTATTTTTTTATTTAGCTTAGTTTATTTATTTTAGGTTTTTTTACTTATTTTTAGGTTTAGGTTTAAGTTTAGGGTAATTTTTTAGTTGAGTTTTAGTTTTATTTATTTTTTAAGTTTAGGTTATATTTTTTATTTTTAGGTTTAGGTTTAGGTTTTTATTTTATTTTATTAGGTTTAGGTTTTATGTTTTTATTTCAAGTTTATTTTTAGGTTTTTTTTAGGTTTAGGTTTTTTTTACTTTACTTTATTTTATTCAGTTTAGATTTAGGTTCAGGTTTAGGTTTTTATTTTTTTAGGTATGGTTTTTTTATTTTTAAAGTTTTCTTCTATTTATTTTATTGTTAGGTTTTATTTAGTTTAGGTTTACATTTTAGGTTTAGAGGTTTAGGTTTAGGGTTTAGGGTTTATCGTTTAGGGTTTTAACTTTTGGTTTCTGTTTAGAGTTTAGGTTCTAGGGTTGTATGTTATAGGGTTTAGGTTTAAGGTTTTGGGTTTATGGTTTAGGTTTTAGGTTCATGGTTTAGGATTTTGATTTTGGGTTTATTTGGGGTTGGGGTTTAGGGTTGTAATAGGGTTTTAGTTAGATTTAGGGTTTATCATTTAGTAGGTTTTAAAGTTTAGTTAATTTAAACTTTAGCATTAGGGTTTATGTATTTATAGTTTTAGGTTTACTTAGCTGTTTAGACTTTAGGGATTAAAATTTTAGAGTTTAGGTTTAGGGCCAATTTAGGTTGGATAGTATTTAGTTTATAGTTTCTTTAAGTTTAGGTTTTAGGTTTAGTTTAGTTTAGTTTATAGGTTAGTTTAGGGTTTATGGTTTAGGGTTTTAGGGTTATGGTTAGGGTTTAGGGTTTAGGGTTTAAGATTAGGGCTTACAGTTTAGGGTTTTGGGTTTATGGTTTAAGGTTAGTTTAGGGCTTGGTTTAGTGTAGGTTTAGGGTTAACTTTAGGTATAGGGTTTAGTGTTTATAGGTTTATAATTTAGGGTTTAGGTTAGTTTAGGGTTTAGGTTTTATGGTTTAAGATTTATTATTTAGGGTTTAGGATTTTTTTTAATTAAAGAAATCGGTAGGTTTAGGTTTATTTAGTTTATTTTATTTTATTGTTTAGGTTTATTTTTATTTTTATTTAGTTCAGTTTATTTTTTTAGGTTTTTTATTTTTGTTTATTTTTTAGGTTTAGGTTTATGTTTATGTTTATGTTTATTTTCTTAATTTAGTTATATTTTTATTTTATTTTTTTAGGTTTAAGTTTTATTTTTCTTTTTTAGGTTTAGGTTTAGATTTTATTTTACTTTTTAAGTTTAGGTTTAGGATTTTATTTTAGCTTTATTTTTTTGGTTCTTTTTTTTAGTTTACGTTTAGGTTTTCTTTTAGTTTATTTTATTTTATTTACTTTAGTTTTTAGTTTAGGTTTAATTTAATTTTGGTTTAAGTTTAAGTTTATTTATTTTAGTTTAGGTTTAGTTTTTTATTTTAATTTAAGATTTAGGTTTTATTTTTATTTATTTTAGGTTTATTTTAGGTTTGTTGTTTAGGTTTAGGTTTTTTTTATTATTTATTTTATTTTATTTTAGGTTGATTTTATTTTATTTTTTTTGTTCGGTTTTATTTTATGTTTATTTTATTTTTTTAGTTTAGTTTAAGTTTTTATTTTATATTGTTTTTAGGTTTAGGTTTAGGTTTAGGTTTTTAGGTTTTAGGGTTTAAGGTATCGAGTTTAGGATTAGGGTTAGGGTTTAAGGTTTAGGGTTTAGGGTTTTTTTAAGGAAAGGTTAAAATTTTATTACAATAAAAGAAAAGGATACAATGTCCTTAATAGGGCTAAAGCTCAAAGATCTACAACTCTCAGAACTATAAGGAACCTAAAGAGCTAAACCCCCATCTATGTACAATGGAAAAAAGAGAAAAACAACGCTAAAAAAAAAGCAAAGAAAAGACACAGATTAAGACTAATATAAGTAAAAAATAATCAAAAGACTAGTCAAATGGCTCATGATATCTTTTGGGAGGCAAGATAGCAAGATCCACATCAACAACTCTTGAGTTGGAGTAACGATCATTCCATCGAAAAGTTCCAACCTATTAAAGAAATGAAACACTACAAAGGCAATAGTCTAATCAAGAACAAAGATAAAAATACAATTAGAGAGAGCTGAGAAAGAAAAGGCTCAGGCTCAATTAAGATCTTCTCAAGAGGCAATAATGCATATGAGCACCCAAACTTCCTAAGAACAGTTACATTCATATGCAATGCTACCAACCAAAAGTGAAGATATGGGTAACATCAGGGCCATCATAGCCAGCATTCCTGATACAAGCCAACATCGAAAAGCATTAGGCTTCCAAAAGTTTTATTAGCAAACAAAGCATGGCCGTATAACCAACAACAACAAACAATCAACAAAATAACGACCAATCACAAATAGACCCACCAAGAAGATCTGATAGGTTAGTGATAGAGCCACCACCAGCAAGGAAGAATTGAAAGGGACAAGCCAATTCAGAAGCATAACAACAGCTAATACAATAGCCTAGAAAGAGATTAAAACAAAATAAAAAATAATAATAATCATCATTTAAATAGGCATCAAAGCTCCAAACAAGGGAGAGCCACAACTAACCATCAGTATACACCAGACCAATCCAGGTTAAGGAAAGGATGCCATCAACCCGTGACGTGACACAAAACCCAAGTATACCACCAATAAAATCAGCCATAACCAGTCGGAAGGAAAGAACCATATTCCTCATGCCAAGAGAAAATAGCCAATAAATAAGAATCTCCAACACAAACCAGGAGAAATAACCAAAAGTATTGAAAAGACCAAAGCTAATCAAATCCTGAAGAGACCAACAGCTGCCACTCAACAACCAACCATAACAGCAGAGGATCCAATATTGAAAGGGCGACCAGCCAAAATAAAATGCTAACCCAAAATAGACCCCAAAATAGGTGGAAAAGCAACAACAAACTTAGCCACAACCCTCCTAGAAATGGTAGTCACCAAATAAACAACCAACGGGAAAAAAACCAAGGAGGACCACCCAACCACGAGCAACAAAATAAGAAAGAAGAGAAAAAACTAAGAGAAACATAGTTATAGTTTATTTCAGTTTAGGTTTATTTATTTATTTTATTTTAGTTTAGGTTTATTTTTATTTTAGGCTTAGGTTTAGCTTTTATTTTTTAGTTTATTTAGCTTTCTTTTATTTAGCTTTAGGTTTAGGTTTTAGCATTTTATTTTAGGTTTAGCTTTAATTTATTTAGTTTATTTGGTTTAGGTTTAGTTTTATTTTTTATTTTTTTGAGGTTTAGGTTCGGTTAGGTTTAGGTTTTAGTTTATTTTTATTTTATGTTTAGGTTTTATTTTTTTGGTTTAAGTTTATTTTATTTATTTAGTTTATTTTTAAGTTTATATTTCGGTTTAAGTTTAGGTTTAGGTTTAGGTTTATTTAGTTCATATTTTTTTTATTTAGGTTTTATCTACTAAGGTTTATTCAGTTTAGTTTAGGTTTAGGTTTAGGTTTTTAGGTTTAAGGTTTTATTTAGGTTTAGGGTTTTAGGTTTTGGGTTTATTTTTTTATTTTATTTAGTTTAGGTTTTATTTTTTTTAATTTTAGGTTTAGGTTTATTTAGGTTTAGGTTTTGGTTTATTTAGGTTTAGGTTTTAGAGGTTTAGGTTTTGGTTTAGGTTTTATTTAGGTTTAGGTTTAGGTTTTAAGTTTAGGTTTAAGTTTTAGGTTTGGTTTAGGTTTATTTATTTTCATTTAGTTTAGGTTTAGGTTTTATTTAGGTTTATGTTTATTTAGTTTAGGTTTAGATTTTATTATTTAGGTAAAGTTTTAGGTTTAGGTTTAGGTTTAGGTTTATGTTTTGTTTTTAGTTTTATTTATTTAGGTTTAGGTTTAGCTTTTATTTATTTTATTTAGTTTAGTTTATTTTATTTAGGTTTAGGATTAGGTTTTATTTATTTTTAGTTTATTTTAGTTTTTATTTTTACTTTTATTTTTTAAAGGTTTATCTTATTTATTTTAATTTAGGTTTAGGTTTAGGTTTATTTATTTAGGTTTTAGTTTAGGTTTAGTTTAGGTGTAGGTTTATTTATTTTATTTTAGTGTTGGTTTTTACTTTATTAGGTTTAGGTTAATTTTATTTATTTATTTTAGTTTAGGTTTAGGTTTAGGTTTATTTTTTATTTATTTATTTTAGGTTTAGGTTTTAGGATTTTTTTAAGGTTTAGGTTTAGGGATAGGTTTATTTAGTTTAGTTTAGGTTTAGGTATTATTTAGGTTTAGGTATTTTAGGTTTAGTTTTTTTAGTTTTGTTCAGGTTTAGGTTTAGGGTTATTTTAGGTTTATGTTTAGGTTTTTAGGATTAGGTTTAGGTTTAGGTTTAGATTTAGGTTTTGGTTTATTTAGATTTACTTAGTTTAGTTTAGGTTTAGGTTTATGTTTTATTTTATTTATTTTAGTTTTGTTTACTTTATTTAATTTAGTTAATTTTATTTAGGTTTACATTTTGGCTTATTTATTTAGGTTTATTTAGGTTCAGGTTTAGGTTTTGCTTTTAGTTTATTTATGTTTAGGTATTTAGTTTACTTAGTTTTAGGTTTAGGTTTAGGTTTTTTATTTTAGGTTTAGGTTTTAGTTTAGGGTTTAGGGTTTAGGGTTTATGGTTTAGGGTTTTGGGTTTAGGGTTAGTTTAGGGTTTAGGGTTTAAGATTAGTTTTAAAGTTTAGGGTTTAGGATTTTGTGTTTAGGGTTTAAGGTTTAGGGTTTATGTTTTTTTTTTAATTAAGTAAACTTGTAAGTTTAGGTTTATTTAGTTAAATTTATATTTTTATTTAAGTTTATTTCTTATTTTTATTAGTTTAATTTATTTATTTTTGTTTAGGTTTATGTTTAATTTTATTTAAGTTTTATTTTATTTTACTTTTTTTAGTTTAGGTTTTATTTATTTTTTAGGTTAAGGTTTAGGTTTTTTTTAGGTTTTATATTTTAGTTTAGGTTTAGGGTTATTTTTAGTATATTTTAATTTTTTTAGTTTAGGTTTATGTTTAGGTTTAGTTTATTTTAGGTTTAATGTTTTTTAGATTAATTGATTTTAGTTTAGGTTTAGTTTTATTTTATTTTTATTTTAGGTTTAAGTATTTTTTAGTTTAGGGATTAGGTTTAATTTTTTTATTTATTTTTAGGTTTTATTTTTATGTTACTCGTTTAGATTTAGGTTTTTATTTATTTTAATTTTATTTTATTTTATGTTTATTTTATTTTATTTTATATTTAGATTTTTTATTTCTTTTTATTTTTAGGTTTATTTTATTTTTTAGTTTAGTTTAGGTTTTTTTATTTATTTAATTTTAGTTTTAGTATTTATTTTTATGTTATTTTATTTTTATTTTAGGTTTAGGTTTAGGTTTTAGTTTAGATTTTTTATTTTTGATTTTTTATTTAGGCTTAGGTTTATTTATTTATTTTGTTTCTAAGTTTTACTTAGTTTAGGTTTAGGTTTTTAGGTTTTAGGGTTTAAGATTTTTGGTTTAGGGTTTAGGGTTTAGGGTTTAGTGTTTATGGTTTAGTGTTTAAGATTTGGGTTTAGGGTTTAGGGTTTAGGATTGTAAGTTTTAGGGTTTAGTGTTTAGGGTTTGGTTTTAAATTAGGTTTAGGGTTTAGTTTAGGTTAGTTTTAGGTTTTTATAGGTTTTAGGTTTTATAGGTTTAAGTTTAGGGTTTAGGAAGGTTTAGGTTTAGTTTAGGTTTAGGGTTAGAGGGATTTTATTTATTTTAGTTTTGTTTATTTAGTTTAGCTTTATGTTTATTTTATTTTTCATTTAGGTTTAGTCTTTTTTTCTTAAGGTTTTGCTTTATTTTTATTTATTTTAGATTTTATTTTAAGGTTATTTTTTAGGTTTAGGATTTTATTTAGTTTTTATTTTATTTAATTTTAGGTTTATTTTATTTTTATTTTACATTTAGTTTTCTTTTTTTATTTTTAGGTGTATTTTATAGTTTAGTTCAGGTTTTTATTTATTTTATTTTATTTTAGTTTTTATTTTTTATTTTTATTTTTTTAGTTTTAGGTTTAAGTTTAGGATTAGGTTTAGGTTTTAGGCTTTCATTTAGGATTTTATTTTATTTTATTTATTTTATTTTATTTAGGGGTAAGTTTTTTTTTATTTATTTTATTTTTAGGTTTTATTTAGTTTAGGTTTAGGTTTTCAGGTTTTTAGGGCTTACAATTTAGTGTTTAGGGTTTACGGTTTAGGGTTTAGGGTTTTAAGGTTTATGGTTTAGGGTTTAGTCTCTGGGTTGTATTTATTTTAATTTAGTTTATTTTATTTTAAGTTCATGTTCACTTTATATTATTTATTTTATGTTTAGGTTATTTTTTTAAAATTTACGGTATATGTTTTATTTTTCATTTTTTAGGTTTATGTTTAGGTTTTAGTTTAGGCTTAGTTTATTTTAGGTTTATGTTCAAGTTTTATTTATTTTAGTTTAGTTTATTTTAATTTAAGTTTAGGTTTATTTTATTTCTATTTTAGCATTAGTTTTTTTTTAGGGTTTAGCTTTTAATTTTTATTTACTTTTTGGTTTATTTTTTAGGTTTTAGTTTTTATTTTATTATATTTTAGGTTTATTTTAACTTTATTTTAGGTTTAGTTTTATTTTATTTAGATTTTTTATTTTTAGTTTAATTTAGGTTTTATTTATTTTATTTTAGTTTAGTTTTTTTATTTTTTTATTTTATGATTTTTTTAGGTTTAGGTTTAGGTTTATGTTTTAGTTTAGGTTTTTATTTTATTTTATCTTGGTTTAGGTTTTACTATTTATTTTATTTTTAGGTTTTATTTAGTTGAGGTTTAAGTTTTTATCTTTTTAGGATTGAGGATTTAGGGTTTAGGGTTTAGAGTTTGGGGTTTAGTGTTTAGGGTTTGGGGTTTAAGGTTTATGTTATAGGGTTTAGGGTTTAGGGTTTTAGGGTTTAGGGTTTTAAGGGTTTAAGGTTTGGTTTAGGGTTTAGGTTTTAGATTTAGGATTCAGGTTTTTATTTAGGGTTAAGGGTTTTTGATTTTTTTTTTAAAAAGAGAACAAATTCAGATTCAATATTTCTTCTTTTTGAATTCATCAAACAAGTAACACACGAGGTTTTCTAAGACACAAGCGATGACATAGATAAAAAATGCATGCATAGAGCAAATCAAAAACCTTAGATAACTAGAGCTGTCTCTACTATAAAGACATAGTTCCATAAGCAGCAGATCGGATCAGCCGTTCTTTAGTTTCTCCAGTTCCCATCAGAACCAATGCCGGCCTCTCGAGTAGCGGGATTCACCATCATATCCCTCCACAACCACATTTTGTTCCTTCGCCTCCATAACCACCACTTTGTTAACCTCCATATCTACATCTCAGATCCCCACCACCACTATGATAGCACCTCCACCTTCACCTCCACCATTAGATCTAGAGCCTTGATGGTGATGTTTGTCAAGGTTACTTCTTATTTGGTTCTAGGGTTTAAATTTTTTGTTTAATTTATTTAGTTACTTTAAGTTTACATTTAGGGTTTAGGGTTTATTTGTGTTTAGGTTTAAGGTTTATTCTTTCTTTTAGGTTAGGGTTTAGGTTAGTGTTTAGGATTAGGGTTTTAGGATTAGTTTTAGGTTTAATGTTTAGGTTTAGGTTTATTTAGGTTTAGGTTTAGTTATAGTTAAGTTTAGGGTTTAGGGTTTAGGGTTTTAGGGTTTAGGGTTTAGGGTTTAAGGTTTAGGGTTTAGAGTTATCATTATGGTTTAGGGTTTAGGGTTAATTTAGGGTTTAGGGATTAGAGCTTAGGGTTTAGGGTTTAGGGTTTAGGGTTTTTGGTTTAGGGTTTAGGGTTTTTTAGGGTTTTAAGGTTTAGGGTTTTGGGTAGTATGTTGTAAGTTTAGGGTCAATTTTTGGGTTTAGGGTTTAGGGTTTAGTGTTTAGGATTTAGGGTTTAGTGCTTAAGATTTTAGGGTTTACGGTTCTTATAGTTTAGGGTTTACGGTTTAGGGTTTAGGTTTTAGGTCTAGGGTTTTGGTTTTTGGGATTTTTTTTTAATAAAGAACAAATTCTGATTCAACATTTCTTTTTTTGTTTTTAGTTTAGGGCCATGGTTCTACCCATTCTTAGGGTTTAGATTTAGGTTTAGCTTTATTAGTTTTTAGGGTTTAGGTTTTTTTAATTTGTTTAGTTACTTTAAGTTTAGGTTTAGGGTTTAGGGTTTAGGGTTTAGGGTTTAGGGTTTAAGGTTTAGGGTTTAGGGTTTATGGTGTAGGGTTTAGGGTTTAGGGTTTTAGGGTTTATGCTTTTAGGGTTGGGTTTAGGATTAGGGTTTAGGGTTTAGTGTTTAGGGTTTAGGGTTTTAGGTTTAGGGTTGTAGGTTCATGGTTTAGGGTTTAGGGTTAGTTTTAGGGATTAAGGTTTAGGGGTTAGGATTTATGGTTTAAGGTTTTTTTTAAAATTAAGTAAACTAGTTATGTTTAGGTTTATTTAGTTTATTTAGTTTATCTTTTATTTATTTTAGTTTATTTTTTTATTTAAGTTTATTTTTAATTCTTATTTAGTTTAGTTAATTTATTTTAGGTTTATTTATTTTAGTTAAAGTTTTTTATTTTTGTTTATTTTTTTGGTTTAGGTTTAGGTTTTAGTTGAGTTTTATTTCAATTTTATTTTTTTAGGTTTAAGTTATATTTTTTATTTTTAGGTTTAGGTTTAGGTTTTTTTTTATTTTTTAGGTTTAGGTTTTATGTTTTTATTTCAAGTTTATTTTTAGGTTTTTTTTGTTTATGTTAGGTTTTAATTTTAGTTTATTTTATTTTATTTACTTTAAGTTTAGATTTAGGTTTCGTTTATTTTAGGTTTAGGTTTAGGTTTAATTTATTTTAGTTTAGTTTATTTTAGTTTAGGTTTATGTTTATTTTATTTTCTTTATTTTATTTTTATTTTAGGTTTAGCTGTTGGCTTAATTAGCCTCATGTTCAATTCGATTAATTTTGATGATAACAAACAAATACTTGGATGTTCTAATGAATATTTTTATGTGTTCCAGATATATCAATTGCTAATACATATACATTAGAAAATTGCAAGAGTAGAAGAATGAAAAGGATAATGTGAAGCTCAAGATACAATATTTTGGGTTATATGACTATTCATATGAGTTCATTGGCATGAATCAATTTGCTCACAACTTAACATATTATTTTAATTTTAAGGTTTAATTTACATAAATCTTTATTTAATTAACATGCAATTATATGTTTCATACATAGCATTAAAATTGTTAAAGTAATAAATGATAAAAACTATTAAGTATAATTATTTTATTTACTTAATATAATTAAGTATTTTAATTTAATTTGCTTGTTATAAGATAACTAACATATTTATGATTATATATAAATTATATTATATAAATTATATCATAATTTTTAAATGTCACATGTCAAAATTAACAAAAATATATAAAATTTTGTATTTCAGCCAAAGTCATTTTCTAATCAAAGAATTCATATCTGATTTCATCTCCAACGATTCCTTGGATTTTTTTCCTTTAATTTACGAGGTTACATGACCCACTTTTGATTAAAATTGAATTTATTAAGATTTTCTAAACATTAGCTGATTTTTATAATTAATGCATGCTACATGCTTTGAATATATTAAGAGCCATATTTTATTACTTTTGACTTACCCATGTGAATAGCTAAATTTTGGCTGCTAAATTTAATATTTATTTAATATAAATTATATTTTAATTGAATATTAAATTATTAGATGATAACATGAGGTTTGCATGATATATTTTAAAATATGATCTTCTTGCCTATAAATAGCACTCATTCTCTTTCATGAAAGCATTCTTCAAAATTCAAAATCCCTCAAGCAAATCTAAGAGAAAATTTCTTAGATTTTCATTCCAAGTGTTCTCCAAATATTGCAAGATCAAATCCTTGGTTTGGAAGCTTCAACATCATCAACTAAGCAAGCTTTCTCAAATTACTTGAGTTTGTATTCTTGATCTTAATCCTTTTTAGTTGTTCATGCTATTTTCACCATCTATTTATTCTTTCCAATTTATACTTTTTGGTGGATTAGTCTTTGGACATTATTTTTCACATCAAAGTTTCTCAATCATTTTTTTTGATAAACTCTTGTGATAGTTTGTAGGATCTATTTCAACTTGCTGAAAATTTTAACTTCCTACAAATTTATTTTGGTTTCTTGAAATATTTCTTCATTAGTCTTATTTTGAAAGATCATTTATTCTTAGATATATTTTAGAAGTATATTTTTAAGCATTTATAAATAAATTATTGTGCTGAAATTTTTTTTTTGCTAGATCTCTCTTTTTAATTAAAAGCTTACTAGCATACTTAGATCTATCATATACTCAATTTATTTAAGTACTTTGTGATCATTAGCATTAATTGAAAGAATCTTTTGGTAAAATAAAATAAATTATTCCTTGCTGAAATTTATTTTATTATGTAAAGAATATTGTGAAATTATTTTTAAATCATTTTAAACATCTTAGTAAGATCACTTTAAGATATTTATTTCAATATTAAGTGAGCATATTATCTTTGCCAAAATTTTTAAGTTGTAAGTGATCATTTATAAGTTGTGAGATCATTGGACAACTTGGTATATTTGTGAGAGATTTATTTTATCAAAATTTATTAAATGGATTTTTCTTTTTGTGCTGTAAAACTTATTTTGGGGTTGTACTCGCCCCTTTCTAGGAGAGTACATATTGTTGTAGGGGTTGTACTCGCCCTGTTATAGGAGAGTACTATTTGTAAACTATTTTTGCATTTAGTGGATTCTAGCGGGGTGGCTAGGCGTGAGCAATAGGCGATTTTGGGGTTTGGCGAACCAGTAAAATTGTGTATTGTCTCTCTTTACTTCTTGTACTTTTATTTTCTTTGCATTAAAATTCTATCCTGTCATTATAAAATCATAAATTAATTTTCTACTAAAAATTAAAATTTAAGAATTAAGTTTTAAAAATATCACCCAATTCACGCACCCCAAATTAGCTATATTTTTTAGATTAGGGTTTAGATTTTAATTTTTATTTATTTTTAGCTTTTATTTTTTAGGTTTATTTTTTAGGTTTAGGTTTTTATTTAGTTTTTTATTTTATTTAATTTTAGGTTTATTTTAGTTTTATTTTACATTTAGTTTTTAATTTATTAAAGTTTTTTATTCTTAGGTTTATTTTTTTTTAGTTTAGTTTATGTTTTTATTTATTTTATTTTATATTTATATTTTATTTAGGTTTATGTTTTTTATTTATTTTCTTTTTAGGTTTTATTTAGTTTAGGTTTAGGTTTTTAGGTTTTTAAGGTTTAAGGTTTAGGGCTTTGGGTTTAGGCCATAAGAGAATGGCCTAATGCCCAGCTTAGCGAGGAGAGCAGGCTATGAGGATCCAAGCTTATCACCTTTTTTAATCAGCTCAATCAGGGTGATAATTTCAACAGTACCCTTGTTGATCCTAGTTGCTATGTTGAGAACCTGGAAGAAAGAAGTCTATGAAGGTTCTAGACCAATGTTGCCTAGAGGAACCACAACATCAGTAGGTGCAACAAGACCAACATGGGTAAGAGAACCAACTTTATATTTCTCAACCTCTTCGATGACTTCTTTAAGTTCTATCATAAAAATCACTCAACTAGGTTTAGGGTTTTAGGGTTTATGCTTTTAGGGTTTAGTGTCTAGGGTTGGGGTTTAGGGTTTAAGGTTTAGGGTTTAGAGTTTAGGTTGTAGGTTGTAGACTTAGTGTTGTATGTTTAAGGTTTAGGGTTTAGGGCTTAGAATTTAGGGTTTAGGTTATTTTTTTAATAAAAGTAAGTAAAGCTAGGTTTAGGTTTATTTAGTTTATTTACTTAATTTTTTAATTATTTTAGTTTATATTATGTTTTATTTTATTTAGGTTTATCTTTTATTTTATTTGGTTTAGTTTATTTATTTTTAGGTTTATTTATTTTTAGTTTAGGATTTTTATTTTAGTTAATTTTTTGCTTAAATTTTTTCTTAGTTGTGTTTTATTTTTATTTTATTTTTTATGCTTAGGTTTTATTTTTATTTGTAATTATAGGGTTAGGTTTTATTTTATTTTTTTTAGGTTTAGGTTTTAGTTTTTATTTTTTGTTAATTTTAGGTTTTATTTTTTGTTTAGGTTTAGGTTTATTTTTAGTTTTGGTAGGTTTAGGTTTAATTTATTTTAGGTTTAGGTTTAGGTTTTATTTATTTTTAGTTTAGTTTATTTTAGTTTATGTTTATTTTATTTTGTTTATTTTACTTTTATTTTAGGTTTAGTTTTTTTAGTGTAGGGTTTAGGTTTTATTTTTTATTTATTTCTAGGTTTATTTTTTATCTTTTGGTTTTTATTTAGTTTTTATTATATTTTATTTTAGGTCTCTTTTATTTTTATTTTACGTTTAGTTTTTATTTTATTTAGGTTTTTTATTCTTAGGTTTATTTATTTTTTAGTTTAGTTTAGGGTTTTGGCTTCTTATTTTAACTAAAATGTATTTATTGCTATGAAAAGTAGGTACAAGAAGACCATATTAGAGACTAAACTCGAAAAGAAAAAAAAACTACTACTCAAATGAGCTATTGGAGAATCCTAAAGAGTTTAGTCCCTAAACTTTCATCAAAGAGCAATAACAACAAATACAACAAGAAGCCTTTATCCCACTAAGCGGGGTCGGTTACATGAATCTTTCGTCTCCATTGTGTCCTATTATGTGTCAAATTCCCATTTAATTCAAGTATACTAAGGACATTTTTTTTACATCTTAACCAAGTCTTTTTAGGACTACCTCTACCATTCTTAACATAAGGAAAATCTAATGCATCTACTCTCCTAACTAAGTCATCGAACGAGCGATGCTTTATGTGGCAAAACCATCTAAGGCGACTCTCTCTAATCTTATCTGCCACTGGACCTACTCCAACTTTTTCCCAAACATACTCATTTCTAATTTTATCTCTAAGAGTAAAGCCACTCATCCACCAGCATCCTCATCTCTCTAACACTTAACTTAGTCTTATGCTTCTCTTTTATTGGCCAACATTCTGCACCATAAGCCATTACAGGTCTTACCACCATCTTATAAAATTTTCCCTTAAGTCTAAGTGGAACTTTTGAATCACACAGCAGGCTATATGCATTCCTCCACTTCAACCATCCTACTTGAATTCTACTAATAACAACTCCATCTATTTCACCATCATTTTGAACAATAGACCCTAAATATCTGAATTGCTCACTCTTATTAATGACTTGTTCACCTAATGTCACAACACTACAACTAGATCTTCTATAACTAAAATTACACTCCATATATTCAGTGTTAGATCTACTTAAATGAAAATCTTTAGATTCTAATGTTGCCTTCCATAATTCAAGTTTCTCTGGGACTCCCTCTCTAGTCTTATCAATAAGAAGAATGTCTTCAGCAAAAAGCATACACCAAGGTACATCTTCCTGTAAATGCCTAGTAAGAACATCCATAACTAAAGCAAAAAGGTAAGGGCTTAGAACTGATCTTTAATGTAATCCAATTGAAATAGGAAAATATTTTATCAATCCTTCTTATGTTTGGACACAAGTAATAGCTCTAGTATATGTATCCTTAATGACTTGATTATAACCAATATTAACTCTTTTCTATTCTAGAACTCTCCAAAGAACATCTCTTGAAACTTTATCATAAGCTTTCTCTAAACCAATGAATATCATATGTAGATCCTCCTTACTTTCTCTATACTTCCCCATCAAACCTCTTAACAAATGTATAACATCCATAGTGGATCTACGTAGCATGTAGAGAAGCTTTTGTATCACATCGTAACCTATGCTCAATTACTCTATCCCATAATTTTAATGTATGAAACATTTACTTAATTCCTCTATAATTTGCACACTCTTGTGCATCACCATTATTCTTAAATATCTGAACCAACAAACTCTTCATCCACTCATCGCATATTTTTAGTATTTAAAATAATAATAAAAGATTTGCCAAGAAATTCCTTGATCTCCTAAACTTTTCCACACTTCTATTGGAATACCATCAGATCCTACTATTTTTCCACATTTCATTTTTTTTGTTAAAGCTTCTAACTTCATATTTACTAATACGATGATAAAACACAAATCTCTATTTTTTTTTAGGTATTAAGGTTGGTAAAATCAATCATACTTTCAGATCCTTCATTGAAAAGTTTATTAAAATATCTCATCCACATATTTTCAATATCCTTTTCTAAGAAAAGCACCTTATTATTTCTATCCTTAATACACCTCACTTGATCTAGGTCTTTACTTCTCCTATCTCTTTAGTTGGCTAACTTATACATACATCTTTCACCTTTTTTGGTATCTAATCTATTATATATATCACCAAAAGCTAAATTATTTGCATCATATATTGCTTTCTTAGAATCTCTACAGGCCACTTTATATCTTTCCCAATTCTTCGAGTTTTTACATCTAAACCAAGTTTTATAACAATGCTTTTTATTTCTTATCTTTTCTTGCACACTCTAACTCCACCTCCAACTATCTTTATTAAAAGAAGCTTTTCCTTTTGATTCTCGAAGCACATTGCTTAATTTCACTTGCTACTTTTTTCCCATA
>JAKCPB010000766.1:0-198426 GCA_021442155.1 Cymbidium sinense | reverse complement strand
GGTTTAAGCTTTTATTTAACTTTTATTTTATTTTATATTATATTTATTTTATTTTTATTTACATTTATTTTTTATTTTATTTAAATTTTTTTATTTTTTATTTTATTTTATTTTTATTTTAGTTTAGGTTTTTATTTATTTTATTTTAGTTTAGTTTAGGTTTTTAATTATTTTATTTTAGTTTAGTTTTTATTTTTTGTATTATTTTATTTTTATATTTAAGTTTAGGTTTAGGTTTAGGTTTTTATTTTATTTAGGTTTAGGTTTTTTATTTATTTTATTTTAAGTTTTTTTTTTAGTTTAAGTTTAGGTTTTTAGGTTTGTAGGGTTTAGTGTTTAGGGTTTGGGGTTTAGGGTTTAGAGTTTATGGTTGTAGGTTTTAGGGTTTTGTGTTTAGGGTTTTGGGTTTTGGGTTTTGGGTTTTAGGATTTAGGGCTTAGGGTTTAGGGTTTAGTGTTTAGGGTTTAGGGTTGTAGGTTTATGGTTTAGGGTTTTGGTTTAATTTTGGACTTTAGGGTATATGGTTAGAGTTTTTTTTTTAAATTAAGTAAATTGGTAAGTTTATGTTTATTTAGTTTATTTTTTATTTATTTTAATTTATTTTAATTTTTATTTTTATTTAGGTTCATTTTTATTTCTATTTAGTTTAGTTTATTTATGGACTGTAATTTTAGTTGTTGAAGTTATAGTGATAGTGTTGTGACATTAGGTGAACAAGTCATTAAAAGAGTGAGTGATTTAGATATTTAGGCTATATTACTCAAAATGATGGTGAAATAGATGGAGATGTTATTAGTAGAATTCAAGTTGAATGGTTGAAGTGGAGGAATGTATCTGGCCTATTGTGTAATCGAAAAGTACTGCTTAAACTTAAGGGAATATTTTATAAGATGGTGGTAAGACCTACAATGATTTATGGTGCAAAATGTTGGCCAATAATAGAAGCATGAGACTAAGTTAAGTGTTGCGAGATGAGGATGCTTTCGGGTGGATGAGTGGCTTTACTCTTAGAGATAAAATGTGAAATTTGAATGTTTAGAAAAGTTGGAGTAAATGGTCGATAAAATTAGAGAGAGTGGCTTTAGATGGTTTGGCCACATAAAGCGTCGGCCATCCAATGACCCGATTAGGAGAGTAGATGCATTTGATTTGCCTTATCTTAAGAAAGGTATAAGTAGACCTAAAATGACATGGTCAAGATGTATAAAAAATGACTTTAGCATACTTGAATTGAGTGATAATTAGACACATAATAGGACACAATGGATGAAGGATTTATGTAGCCGACCCCACTTAGTGGGATAAAGGCTTGTTATTGTTGTTGTAGTTTAGTTTATTTATTTTTGTTTAGGTTTTTTATTTTAGGTTTTTTTAGGTTTAGGTTTAGGTTTAAGTTTATTTTTTAGTTTAGTTATATTTTTATTTTATTTTTTAGGTTTAGGTTTTATTTTTTATTTTTAAGTTTAGGTTTAAGTTTTATTTTATTTTTTTATGTTTGGTTTTAGGTTTTTATTTTAAATTTATTTTTTGTTTTTACTTTTTAGTTTAGGTTGAGGTTTATTTTTAGCTTATTTATTTTATTTATGGTTTAGGTTTAGGTTTAGGTTAGGTTTAGTTTATTTTAGGTTTAAGTTTAGTATTTGTTTATATTAGTTTAGTTTATTTTAGTTTAGGTTTTGGTTTATTTTATTTTTATTTTAGGTTTTGGTTTTTCTTTTTAGTTTAGGGTTTAAGTTTTATTGTTTATTTATTTTTAGGTTTATTTTCTAGGTTTAGATTTTTATTTAGTTTTTATTTTATTTTAATTTAGGTTTATCTTATTTTAATTTTAGGTTTAGTTTTTAGTTTATTTAGGTTTTTATTATTTTAGTTTAGTTTACATTTTTTTTAGGTTTAGGCTTAGGTTTAGGTTTTTATTTTACTTTTATATTTTATGTGTTTATGTTTTTTAATTTATTTTATTTTTAGGTTTTATTAAGTTTAGGTTTAGGTTTTTAGCTTTTTAGGGTTTAGGGTTTAGGGTTTATCGATAGTTGAGGGTTTAGTGTTTAGGGTTTAGGGTTTAGGGATAGTTTAGGGTTTAGGGTTTAGGGTTATTTGAGTATTTAGGATTTAAGGTTTTGGGTTTAGAGCTTAGGGTTTAGGGTTTAGGGTTTAGGGTTTAGGGTTTAGGGTTTAGGGTTTTGGTTTTAGGGTTTAGGGTGTAGGGTTTAGGGTTTTAGGTTTTAGGGTTTAGGGTTTAGGGTTTTGGTTTAGGATTCAGGTTTTAGTTTAGGGTTTAGGGTTTAAGGTTTTTTTTAACAGAGAACAAATTTAGATTCAAGATTTTCTCTTTTTGATTCAATCAACCAAGTAACAGATGAAGTTTTCTTAGACACAAGCAATGACATAGATAGAAAATGAGCATGCATAGAGCAAATCAAAAACCCTAGATAAGTAGAACCATCTCTCTTGTAATGACCAGTTCCGGATGGACCATTCTTTTGTCTAGTTCCCATCAAAACCACCGGCCTCTTGAGTAGCGATCCACATCATATCATCTCTCCCTCTTCCACCATAATTTGTATCCTCGTCTTCTCTGCCTCCATAACCACCACTACTCCGACCACCACCTCCATATCCACGAGCACCTCCTGATCCACCACGACAGCTATGATAACCATCGCCTCCGCCTTCACCTCCACCGCCAGATCTTGATTGAGCCGAATGGATGATGATGTTCCTACCGTCAAGGTTCTACCCATTCTTAGGGTTTAGGTTTAGGTTACGTTTATTTGGGTTTAGAGTTTAGGTTTATTTTTTAATTTATTTAGTTACTATAGGATTAGGTTTAGAGTTTGGGGTTTAGGGTTTAGGGTTTAGGGTTAGGGTTTAGGGTTTATGGTTTAGGGTTTAAGCTTTAGGGTTTAGGGTTATCGTTTAGAGTTTAGGGTTTAGGATTTTTTAGAGTTTAGGGTTTATGGTTTTTTTTATTTAAGTAAACCAATAGGTTTAGTTTTATTTAGTTTATTTTTTACGTATTTTAATTTATTTTAATTTATTATTTTTATTTAGGTTTATTTATTTGTTTTATTTAGTTTTGTTTATTTATTTTATGTTTTTTTTTTATTTTAGTTTAGGTTTTTTATTTTAGTTTATTTTAAAGTTTTGGTTTAGGTTTAGGTTTATTTTTTAGTTGAGTTTTTTTTAATTTTTTTTAGGTTTAGTTTTATTTTAATTTTTTTTTAGGTTTAGGTTTAGGTTTTATTTTATTTTTTAGGTTTAAGTTTTAGGTTTATATTTTAGGTTTATTTTAGATTTTATTTTTTTGGGTTTAGGTTTATTTTAGTTTATTTTATTTTATTTAGTTTAGGTTTAGGTTTAAGTTTAGGTTTAGGTTTTACTTATTTTAGTTTAGTTTAGGTTTAATTTATTTTATTATAGGTTTAGTTTTTTTTTTTGGTTTAGGTTATTTATTTTTATGTATTTTTAGGTTTTTTAAAGTATATTTTTTAGATTTAGGTTTTTATTTAGTATTATTTTATTTTATTTTAGGTTTACTCTTTTTATTTTATGTATAGTTTTAATTTTATTTAGGTCTTTTATTCTTAGGTTTATTTTATTTTTTAGTTTAGTTTAGGTATTTATTTATTTTATTTATTTTTTATTAATTTATTTAATTTTATTTTTTATTTTTTTTAGGTTTAGTTTAGTTTAGATTTTATGATATATATTTTTAAATTTTATCTAGTTTTAGATTTTTATTTTATTTTTAGGTTTTATTTAGTTTAGGTTTAGGTTTTAAAGTTTTTAGGGTTTAGGGTTTAGGGTTTAGGCTTTTCAGTTTTATGGTTTAGGATTTTAGGGTTCAGGGCTTATGGTTAGGGTTTAGGGTTTAGGGTTAAGTGTTTAGTGTTTAGTCTTTAGGGTTTAGAGTTTTTAGGGTTTAGGGTTTAGGGTTAAGGGTTATGATTTAGGGTTTAGGTTTTAGGGTTTTGGGTTTAGGCTTTAGTGTTTAGGGTTTTAGTTTTTTGTTTAGGTTTAGGTTTAGATTTAGGGTTTAGTTTAGTTTAGGGTTTAGGTTGTTAGTGTTTAGTTTGGGTTTAGTTAATTTAGGGTTTAGGGTTTTGATTTAAGGTTTTGAGTTTAGGGTTTTTTAAGGTGTAGGGTTTAGGGTTATAGGTTTAGGGTTTAGGGTTAGTTTTAAAGTTTAGGGTTTAAGGTTTAGTGTTTAGGATTTAGGATTTAGGATTTAGGGTTTACTGCTTAGGGTTTTCTTTTTAAAGTAACAAACCGGTAGGTTTAGGCTTATTTAAATTATTTTGTATATATGTTAGTTTATTTTATTATTTATTTTTTATTTTTATGTAGGTTTTTTTCTTATTTTTAATTTAGTTTTGTTTATTTATTTTAGGTTTACTTATTTTAGTTTAGGTTTTTTATTTTAGTATATTTTGTAGGTTTAGGTTTAGGTTTTATTTTTTATTCTTAGGTTTAGGTTTAGGTTTTTATTTTATTTTTTTACATTTAGGTTTTATGTTTTTATTTTAGGTTTATTTTTAGCTTTTTATTTTTAGTTTAGGTTTTGGTTTATTTTAAGTTTATTTTATTTTTTTTAGTTTAGGGTTTAGGTTTAGTTTATTTTATGTTTAGGTTTAGATTTTACTTATTTTAGTTTAGTTTATTTTAGTTTAGGTTTATGTTTATTTTATTTGGATTATTTTAGGTTTAGGTTTTTTTTTTAGTTTAGGGTTTAGGTTTTATTATTTCTTCATTTTTTTGGTTTTAGTTTTTATTTAGTTTTTAATGTATTTTATTTTTGGTTTACATTATTTTTATTTTACGTTTAGTTTTTATTTTATTTAGGTTTCTTATTTTAGGTTTATTTTATTTTATTTTATTTAGTTTAGCTTTTTATTTATTTTATTTTATTATTAGGTTTATGTTTAGGTTTAGGTTTAGGTTTTAGTTTAGGTTTTTATTATATTTCATGTTTTTATTTTATTTAGGTTTAGGTGTTGTTATTTATTTTATTTTTAGGTTTGTTTAGTTTAGGTTTAGGTTTTTAGGGTTTTAGGGTTTAGGGTTTAGGGTTTAGGGTTTGAGGTTTAGGGTTTAGGGTATAGGGTTGTAGGTTTTAGGGTTTGTGATTCAGGGTTTAGGGTTTAAGGTTTGGAGTTTAGCATTTTAGGGTTTATGTTTTAGGGTTTAGGGTTTAGGGGATTGGGTTTATTTATTTATTTTTATTATATTATTATTATTTTTAAATTAAGTAAATTGGTAGGTTTAGGTTTATTTAGTTTATTTTTTATTTACTTTATTTTATTTTATTTTTTATTTTTATTTAGGTTTATTTTTCATTTTATTTAGTTTAGTTTATGTATTTTAGGTATATTTATTTTAGTTTATTTTTTAGGTTTAGGTTTAGGATTAGATGGGGACACTTAAAGAATACAAATAAAAATATTTTTAGGAGCAACCTAAAAGAGCTTAGAATTTGGGATAGTCATAAGGAAGCTAATGTTATGTGGAAAAAAGTAGCATGTGAAATTAAGCAAGTTGCTAAAAATGTGCTTGGAGAATCAAAAAGAAAAGCTTCATTTAATAAAAATAGTTGGTGGTGGAGTTAGAGTGTGCAAGAAAAGATAAGAAATAAGAAGCATTGTTATAAAACTTAGTTTAGATGTAAAAACTTGGAGAATTGGGAAAGATATAAAGTGGCATGTAGAGATTCTAAGAAAGTAATATATGATGCAAAAAATTTAGTTTTCAGTGATTTATACGAAAGATTAGATACCAAAGAAGGTGAAAGATGTATGTATAAGTTAGCCGACCAAAGAGATAGGAGATGTAAAGACCTAGTTCAAGTGAGGTGTATTAAGGATAAAAATAATAAAGTGTTTTTCTTAGAAAAGGATATTGCGAATAGGTGGATGAAGTATTTTGATAAACTTTTCAATGAAGGATCTGAAAGTCGATTGATTTTAGCTTAATATCTAAACAAAAATAAAAATTTTATTATCGTATTAGTAAATATGAAGTTAGAGAAGCTTTAAAAAAAAATTAAATGTGGAAAAAATAGTAGGACGATGATATTCCAATAAAAGTGTGGAATGTTTAGGAGATCAAGGAATTTCTTGGCTTACAAATTTTTTAATGTTATTTTAAAGATTAAAAGATGTCGAGATGAGTGGAGAAAGAGTTTGTTGGTTCTATATATTAAGAATAAAGGTGATGCACAAGAGTGCATAAATTATAGAGGAATTAAGTTAACGTGTCATACATTAAAATTATGGGAGAGAGTAATTGAGCATAGGTTATGATGTGATATAAAAGTTTCTCACAATCAATTTGGTTTCATTCCAGGTAGATCAATAATGGATGCTATACATTTGTTAAGAGGTTGATGGAGAAGTATAGAGAAAGTAAGGAGGATTTACATATGATATTTATTGATTTAGAGAAAAATTATGATAAAGTTTCAAGAGATGTTCTTTGGAGAGTTCTAGAATGGAAAGGAGTTAATATTGGTTATATTCAAGTCATTAAGGATATGTATACTAGAGCTATTACTTGTGTCCAAACACAAGGAGGATTGATAAAATATTTTCCTATTTTAGTTGGATTACATCAAGGATCAACTTTAAGCCCTTATCTTTTTTGCTTTAGTTATGGATGTTCTTATTAGGCACTTATGGGAAGATGTACCTTGGTGTATGTTTTTTGTTGATGACATTCTTCTTGTTGATAAGACTAGAGAAGGAGTCCAAGAGAAACTCGAATTATGGAGGTCAACATTAGAGTCTAAAGGTTTTCGTTTAAGTAGATCTAAAACTAAATATAAGAGTGTAATTTTACTTGTAGAATTCTAGTGGTAGTGTTATGACATTAGGTGAACAAGTCATTAATAAGAGTGAGCGATTCAGATATTTAGGCTCTATTGTTCAAAATGATGGTGAAATAGATTAGGATGTTATTAGTATAATTCAAGTTGGATGGTTGAAGTGGAGGAATGCATCTGGCATGTTGTGTGATAGAAAAGTTTGACTTAAACTTAAGGGAATATTTTATAAGAAGGTGGTAAGACCTATAATGACTTATGGTGCAGAATGTTGGCCAATAAAAGTGAAGCATAAGACTAAGTTAAGTGTTACAGAGATGAGGATGCTCAGGTGGATGAGTGGCTTTACTCTTAGAGATACATAGCGAAATGAGTATGTTCAGGAAAAAGTTGGAGTAGCTCCAGTGGCAGATAAGATTAGAGAGAGTCACCTCAGATGGTTTGGCCATATAAACCTTCGGCCGTCTGATAACTTGATTAGGAGAGTAGATGCATTAGATTTGCCTTATGTTAAGAAAGGTAGAGGTAGACCTAAAAAGACTTTGTTAAGATGTATAAAAAATGACCTTAGTATACTTGAATTAAATGAGAATTTGACACATAATAGGAAATAATGGGGACGAAGGATTCATGTAGTCGACCACACTTAGTGGGATAAGGGCTTCTTCTTATTGTTGTTGTTGAGGTTGTTGTTGTTGAGGTTGTTGTTGTTTAGGTTTAGGTTAAGGTTTATTTTTTAGTTTAATTTTATTTTATTTATTTTTTTATTTTTTTTAGGTTTATTTTTTATTTTTTAGTTTAGTTTATTGATTTTAGGTTTATTTATTTTAGTTTATTTTTTAGTTTAGTTATATTTTTATTTTTATTTTAAGTTTAGGTTTTAGTTTTTATTTTTAGGTTTAGGTTTAGGTTTTGTTTTACTTTTTTAGGTTTAGGTTTCTGGTTTTTATTTTAGGTTTATTTTTAGGTAATATTTTTTAGTTTAGGTTTAGGTTTATCATTAATTTATTTTATTTTATTTAGTTTAGGTTTAGGTTTAGGTTTATTTTATTTTAGGTTTGGGTTTTATTTATTTTAGTTTAGTTTATTTTAGTTTATGTTCTAGTTTATTTTATTTTTATTTTAAGTTTAAGTTTTTTTAGTTTATGGTTTAGGTTTTATTTATTATTTATTTTTAGGTTTTCTATTTTGGTTTATTTTTTAGGTTTAGGTTTTGTTTAATGTTAATTTAATTTAATTTTTATGTTAGGTTTAGTTTTTATTTTATTAGTTTAGTTTATATTTTATTTATTTTATTATTTTATTTAGGTTTATATTTTGTTTTAGGTTTAGGGTTTAGGTTTAGGGTTTAGGGTTTAGGGTTTAGTGTTTAGGCTTTAGGGATGGGTTTTAGGGTTTAGGGTTTAGGGTTTAGGTTTAGTAACAGGTTTAGGTTAGTTTAGGGTTTAGGCTTTATGGTTTAAGGTTTTTAAGGTTTTGGGTGTATAGTTTAGGGTTAGTTTTGGGTTTATCGTTAGGGTTACTATTTAGGGTTTAGGTATATGGTTTATAGTTTAGGGTTATTTGAGGGTTTAAGGTTTATTACCTTTTAGCATTTAGGGTTTAGGGTTTAGGGTTTAGGGTTTAGTGTTGTAGGTTTAGGTTTGTAAGTTTAGGGGTTTAGGGGTTAAGGTATAGGGTTTAGAATTTAGGGTTTAGGGTTTAGTGTTTAAGGTTTAAGGTCTTTTTTAAAAATTAAGTAAACCGACAGGTTTATGTTTTTGTTAGTTTAATTAGTTTATTTTTTATTTATTTATATTTAGGTTTATTTTTTATTTTTATTTAGTTTATTTTAAGTTTAGGTTTTTCTATTTAAATTTAGGTTTTTTATTTATTTTATTTTTAGGTTATATTTAGTTTAGGTTTAGGTTTTTAGGTTTATAAGGTTTAGTTTTTAGGGTTTAGAGTTTAGGGTTTAGGGCTTAAGGTTTAGATTTTAGGGTTTTAGGGTTTAAGGTTTTAGGGTTTAGGGTTTAGGTTAGGGTTTAGTTTAGTTAAGGTTTGGCATTTAAGTTTGGTTTAGCATAGCTTAGGGTTTAATATTATTAGGTTTAGGTTTATAGTTTTAGGAGTTTAAGATTTTTAGGGTTTAGGTTAAGGGATTAACTTTAGGTTTAAGGTTTAAGGTTTAGGTTTAGGGTTAGGGTTAGGTTTAGGGTTTAGTATTTAGGGTTTAGGGTTTAGGGTTTAGGATTTAAGGTTTTTTAGTGTTTAGGGTTTAGGGATTAGAGTTTAGGGTTTTAGGTTTAAGGTTAGTTTTTGGGTTTAGAGTTTAGGTTTAGGATTTTTATTTAGGGTTAAGGTTTAGGTTTAGGGTTTTAAAAATTAAGTAGTGATATGTTTAGTTTTATTTAGTTTATTAAGTTTATTTTATATTTTTCTTTAGGTTTATTTTTTATTTTTATTCAGTTTAATTTATTTATTTTATGTTTATTTATATTAGTTTAGGTTTTTTATTTTAGTTTATTTTTTAGGTTTAGGTTTAGGTTTATGTTAGTTTTTTAGTTTAGTTTTATTTTTATTTTATTTTTTAGGTTTAGGTTTAATTTTTTATTTTTAGGTTTTGGTTTAAGTTTTATTTAATTTTTTAGGTTTGGGTTTTATTTTAGGTTTGTTTTAGGTTTTATTTTTTAGTTTGGATTTAGGTTTATTTTTAGTTTATTTTATTTCATTTAGTTTTGGTTTAGGTTTAGGTTTAGGTTTTGTTTTTTTTAGGATTAGGTTTAGGTTTTTTTTTTTAGCTTATCTTAGTTTGGTTTTCGGTTTATTTAATTATGTTTATTTTATATTTATTTTATGTTTAGGTTTTTTTTAGTTTAGGCTTTAGGTTTTATTTTTTATTTGTTTGTAAGTTTTATTTTTAGGTTTAGGTTTTTATTTAGTTTTTATTTTATTTCAGTTTAAGTTTATTATATTTTTATTTTACATATTGTTTTTATTTTATTTAGGTTTTTTATTGTTAGGTTGAATTTATTTTTTTAGTTTAGTTTAGGTTTTTATTTATTTTATTTTAGTTTATTTTTATTATTTTATTATATTTTATTTTTAGGTTTAAGTTTAGGTTTTAGGTTAGGTTTTATTTTATTTAGGTTTAGGTTTTGTTAAGTATATTATTTTTAGGTTTTATTTAGTTTAGGTTTAGGTAATTAGGTCTTTAGGGTTTAGGGTTTAAGGTTTAGGGTTTAGGATTTAAGGTTTAGGGTTTTAGGGTTTAGGGTTTTAGGATTTATGGTTTAGAGTTTAGGGTTTAGGGTTTAGTGTTTAGGCTTTAGGGATTAAGGTTTTTATGGTTTAGTGTTTAGGGTTTAGGGTTAGCGTAAGGTTTCAGGTTTTTAGTTTAGGTTTAGTTTATTTTAGGTTTAGGTTTAGGTTTTATTTATTTTAGTTTAGTTTATTATAGTTTAGGTTTAGGTTGATTTTATTTTGTTTATTTTAGTTAAAGGATTTTTTTTAGTTTAGGGTTTAGGTTTTATTTTTTATTTATTTTAGGTATTATTTTAATGTTTATTTTTTAGGTTTAGGTTTTTATTAAGTTTTTATTTTATTAAACTAAAAATAAACCTAAACTAAAAGAAATAAAACCTAAAAAACACAAAAAAAAAAATTAAACCTAAACATAAAATAAAATAAAAATAAACAAAAAACTCAAACTAAAATAAACTAAAATAAAAAAACTAACTAAATTGAATAAATGTAATTTAAATAAACCAAAATAAATAAAATTAAAATAATCCTAAATATAAATAACAAATAAACTAAAATAAATAAAATAAACTAAATAAATATAAAACAAAAATTTTTATTTTTTTTAAATAAAAAAACTAACAATAAACTAACCTTAAAAAATAAATCCTAACTTTAAACCATATAAGGTTTAAAAGACTCATAAAACCCTAAACCAGGTACTAAATTAGTCATAAACCAGCCATAAACCATTGGAAACTTACCATAAGGCAAGGTTTAAAATAAACTAGGTTTAAATCTAAAAGGCCCACCTAGCCTACCACTACCCAAACCTATAAAAAATCTAGGTAGTAAACCCTAAAACTATCAAAAAAACTAAATCCCATAGGTCTTTAAACTAAACCTAAAATAAATAAAAAAGAAACCTAAATTCTAAAACCTAATAAACTAATCCTAAACCTCTAAAATGGCAATTTGTGGAACATCATCGGATGCTTAGTCTAGATCTAGCGGTGGAGGTGAAGGCATGGCTTATCCCGGTGGTGGTGGGGGATCGGAGGTGGTGGTAAGTGGTGGTTATGAAGGCGGGGAGGCGGGAGATTATAGTGTGGTGGTGTGAGAGCGAGGGATATGATGGTAGATCACCAAATTGAGAGGTCGAGGGTTACATGGGAACTTGAGAAATTAAAGAACGACGGATCCAATTTATTGCTTATTGAACCATGTTATTACAGTAGAGACGATTCTAGTTATCTAAGGTTTTTGGTATGCTCTATGCATGCTCATTTTTTATTTACATTTTCGCTTATGTCGTAGAAAACTTGGCGTGTTACTTGGTTAATGAGATCAAAAAGAAGAATGTTGAATCTGAATTTGTTTTCTTTTTTTTTAAAAAGTCCAAAACCTAAAAACGAACTAAAATGTGAACCTAAACCTAAAACCTAAACCTAAACCCTGAAACCTAAAATTAAATGCTAAAAAACACTAAAACAAACCATAAACCCTAAATTAACCATAAACCTAAACTAAACCCTAAAAAGCTAAAAACCTAAACCAAAATAAAATAAAAACTAGAAATAAAATAAATAATAAAACCTAAATAATAATAAAATAAAATAAATAAAATAAAATAAAAACCTAAACTTAAACCTAAACCTAAACTTAAAAACAAAATAAATAATAAATAAAAAACATAATTATAATAAAATAAATAAAAACCTAAATAAATAAAAAAGAAAAAACCTAAATAAAATAAAAACTATAACTAAAATAAAAATAAAATAAACTTAAAATAAAATAAAATAAAAATTAAATAAACACCAAAACCTAAAAAATAAACCTAAAAATAAAACATAAAAATTAATAAAAACTTAAACCTAAACCTTAAAATAAAAAATATTAACCTAAAATAAAATAAAATAAACCTAAACCTCTAAAATAAATAAACCTAAACCTAAAATAATAAACCAAACCTAAACTAAAAAATATAATAAACTAAAAATAAACCAAAACCAAGTAAAAAAAAAAAAATAAACCTAAAACCTCAAAAAAAAGTAAACCCTAAACCTAAAAATAAAAAAATATAGAAATAAAATAAAAAAAAACTAAACTATAAAATAAACCTAAACCTAAAAAATAAACTAAATAAAATCTAAACTAAAATGAATAGACATAAATAAATACTAAATAAAAAATATTTCACCTAAATATAAATATATAAAATAAATTAAAATAAATAAAATAAATAATTAGGAACTAAACCTCTGGTTTACTTAATTTAAAAAAAAAAATATAAATGGGACCCTAGAACCACTATAACCTAACCCTACTAGGCCCTGAGCCCTAAACCTCCAGGAACCACAACCCTAACTGATCTAAACTAGGCCCAGGCTAAACTAAACCCTAAATTAACTAGGCCAAACCCTACTACCACCCAAATACCTTTTAAACCTAAACTCTAGCTAACCCAACCCAAACTAGTCCCTTAGGCTAAACCCTGAAACCATCCAAACACAAAACCACAAAAGCCATAAACCCTAAACCTAGGAAAACCCTAACCCTAACCTAACCCTAAACCCTAAACCCACAGGCTGGCCCAAACCATTAACATTATACTTTAAACCCCTAAACTAAACATAAACAAACTAAAAATATAAAAATATAAACCCAAAACCTAATAAACCTAAACCTAAACCTAAACCTAAACCTAAACCCAATAATGGGAACCAATGGTTTAGATCAACTAGGCTCAATCTAGATAAAAAAATAATAAAAATAAAAAAATAATAAAAAAATAAAAAAAATAAAAAAAATAAAAAAAAAAACTAGACTCAATCTAGATTTGGCAGTGGAGGCGAAGGCAGGGGCGGTGATTTTCGCAGTGGTGGTGGGGGATCTGGAGGTGCTAGTGGATATGGAGGTGGTGGTAAGTGCAGTGGTGGTTATGGAGGCAAGAGGAGCGACAGAGGTTACAGCTGTGCTGGTCAAGGAGGGATAGATCAAGGATATGATAGCGGATCCTTTTGCTCGAGAGGTGGTGATGGTTCTGATGGAAACTGGAGAAAGTGATGATCGACCGATCCGATATGTTGCTTGTGGAATTGTGTCTTTACAGTAGAGATAATTCTAGTTATCTATGGGTTTTTGATTTGCTCTATGCGTGCTCATTTTTTATCTACATCTTTACTTGGGTCTTAGAAAACTTGGTGCGCTACTTGGTTGGTTAAATCAAAAAGAAGAAATATTGAATATGAATTTGTTCTCTTAAAAAATAACCTTAAACCCTAAACCCTAAACTAGAACTTAAACCCTAAACCTAAAACCTAAACCCTAAATCTTGAACTCAAAAATTATGAACCTAAACCCCAACCTAAAACATAAACCATAAACACTAAATCCAAAACTAAAACTAAACCTAACCCAACTACCCAAAAAAAATTATAAACCTATAATTTACTAAACCTAAACTCTAATCCTAAATCTAAATTACCTAAACCTGGGCTACAAACCCCAAACTAACTAAACTTTTAAATTAAACTAAACCTTAGTTTAAATCCTAAACTATCTGAGCTAAACTAGCCTAAACTAATTAAATAAATAAACTAAAATAGGTAAGCCTAGGCAAAATAAAATATGTAAGATAAAATGTGAATACAAAAAAATAGAAATAGGCTAAAAATAGCTAGCTAAAATATATAAAAAATTTATTTAAAATAAATAAACTAGGATAATAAAATACCTAATAAATAAAAGAAAAATATAAATACAAAATAAATACTCGTTTGCTTAATTTAGAAAACATTTTTTAATCCTAAGCCCAAACAAACCCACAAATCCTAAATCCAACCAAACCCTAACCATGGCCCAAAACCAAACCCAAACCCTAAACCATAAACAAAAGCCCTAAAACCCAAACCCCAAACCAAACCCCAAACCTAACCTTTAAACCCAACCCTCCAAAACCCTAAATAAAACCCTAAAACTAAACAAAACCACAAAACCTAAGAACCAAATTTAAGCTATCCCCAAAAACTAATCCACAAATCCTAAAAGTAAAACCTAAATACTAAACCCTAGCTGATCACAACTAAACCACCCAATCATATTGGAGGTCTTAGTGGATCAGAGGTCTTTGGTGTATATGGAGGTGGTGGTTTGAGGTGAGAGAAGAGGCAGAGGTTACATCTATTATGGTGGTGGAAGGATAGATCAAAATATGATGGTAGATCCACTCTCGAGAAGCAAGGGTGGTTATGGGAACTAAAGAAATTGAAGAATGATCGATCCAATCTACTGCTCAGGGAACTGTGTCTTTATAGGAGAGATAGTTCTAGTTATCTAGGGTTTTTGATTTGCTTTATGTGTGCTCATTTTTTATCTATGTCATCGGTTGTATCTTAGAAAACTTGGTATGCTACTTGGTTGATGAAATAAAAAAGAAGAAATGTTGATTCTAAATTTATTCTCTAATAAAAAAAATCTTAAACCTTAAGCCCTAAATCACAAATTTAAACCTTAAACCCTAAAAACCCTAAAAAACTTAAAACCCTAAACCCAAAATCCTAATATATAAACCTACTATCTAAAACTTAAACCACTAAAATCCTAAACCCTAAATAAACCCTAAACCCAACACTAAACTTAAAACCTAAACCACAAACCTTAAAATGTAAATCCTAAACTCTAAACTAAACTAAACCCCAAAACCTAAACCTTAAAACCTAAACCCTAAACCAAACACAAACCTAAACCAACCCCAAACTCCCAAACCTTAAACCCTAAACCCTAAAATCTAAACTAAACCTAAACCTGGAGAAATAAAAGGGGCCTAATTCAATTGGCTCATGATTAGTTAATTAAATTTAGGGACTTAATTAATCACTCTTATGGTTTCCCCACATTAGACAAACCTTAATTTTGTTAAACTCCTTTAGTTATTAAACACCCAAAGAATTATTTTATTAGTTTACTTTAGGTTTAGGTTTAGGGTTTAGGTTTTTTGGGTTTGGGTTTAGGTTTGGGGGGTTTTAGGTTAAGCTTTAGGGTTTAGGGTTATAGGTTTAGGGTTTAGGGTTTAGGGTTTAGGGTTAGTATTAGGGTTTTGGGTTTAAGGTTAGGGTTTTATTTTAATTTCTAAATTTTTTGTTTTTTTATTTCTAGGGTTTAGGGTTTACGATTTAGGATTTAGGTTTCGAGTTTAGGTTTTAATTTAGGGTTTAGGGTTTTGGTTTTAAGAGAATAAATTTAGATTCAACATTTCTCCTTGATCATCAACCAAGTAACACACCAAGTATTCTAAGACATTAGATGACATAAATAAAAATGAGCACACATAGATCAAAATCAAAAACTTTCCATCTCTAGTAAGACATGTTCCATAAGCAAAATTAGATCGAGTTCTTCAATTTCTAATTCCCATCAAAACCACCTGACCTCTCGGTAGTAGGATCCACCATCATATTTGATCTCTCCCTTCACCATCATGCACGTAACCTCGTCTCTCCTCACAACTCCACCACCTGCTTTATCACCACCTCCATATCCACCCACTTAGATCCCCACCCGGCCTTTGATAATTGTCGCCTCTGCCTTTACCTCCACTACCAAATCTAGACCGAGCCTAGTTGACAATGATGTTCCTGTCATCAAGGTTATTCCCATTCTTAGGGTTTAGGTTTAGGTTTAGGTTTGGGATTATTAGGTTTTACAGTTTAGGTTTATTTTATATTTTATTCAGTTACTTTAGGTTTAAGTTTAAAGTTTGGGATTTAGGGTTTAGGGTTTAAGGTTTAGGTTTAAAGTTTAGGGTTTAGGGTTTTGGGTTTAGGGTTTTTTAACTCAAATGAAACCATAATAAATAAGAAATTACCAAATCAAATAAGACATTATCCTTTAATGACTAATAAAATAGGATAAAATAAAATGCAATTTAAAATTAACAAAAAATAGTACTTTATAAAATGATTTAACCCCTAGAGACAATAAAAATTTATTTTATAGATGGCCAACAAAGCTTTATTGAACAAGCAGAAACCCATATCATCATCAGATTGCTCAGCAGGCTCTTCCTTCTTCTCTTCCACTACAGTAGCCAGACTAGTAGCAGTAGTAGTAGTAGAAGCATCATGTGCAACAGCCACATCAAATTTACTAGGATCCTTTAAATACTCTTAAACCATCTCAGCCAGCGAGTATGTGTAATTAGTGGAAATCATGATAGTTAGGACCTTCTTGTAGATGTTGATGAACATGTGGGACACTGCAGCAAGGGAGGGATAAGAGAGGGCTAGTGAAAGAGAAGTGATCATTAAAAGGGCTAGAAAAACTTCTCGATGAGATCATCTTTAGTGAGGTCAAGCACCTCAAGACTAAACATTGATCCATCATCATACACAGACTAGACGACAAGGCCATAAGAGAATTGCCTAGTCCCTAGCTTAGGGAGGAAAGCAGCCTCTGAGGATCCCACCTTATCACTTTTTTAATCATCTCAATCGGGGTGATAATTTCAACAAAACCTAGAAGAAAGAAGTCGGTGAAGGATCCAAACTAGTGCTACCTAGAGGAACCATAACAACAATAAGTGCAACAAGACTAACATGGGCAGGAGCACCAACTTTGTATTTTGCAACCTCTTTACTGACCTCCTTAAAATTGCCTCTCATAAAAATCAGTGGAATCATGGTTTAGGGTTTAGGTTTTAGGCTTTTAGGGTTTATGCTTTTAGGGTTTAGGGTTTAGGGTTAGGGTTTAGGGTTTAGGGTTTAGGGTTTAGGGTTTAGGGTTTAGGGTTTGGGATTAGGATTTAAGGTTTAGGGTTTAGGGTTTAGGGTTTAGATTTGTAGGTTTAGCATTGTATGTCTACGATTTAGGGTTTAGGTTTTTTTTTAAATTAAGTAAACTAGAAGGTTTACATTTATTTAGTTTATTTTTCATTTATTTTAATTTATTTTATTTTTTATTTTTTTAAGTTTATTTTTTATATTTAGTTTATTTTATTTATTTTCTATTTATTTATTTTTAGTTTAGGGTTTTTATTTCACTTTATCTTTTAGGTTTAGGTTTAGGTTTATTTTTTTGTTGAGTTTTATTTTTATTTTATCTTTTAGGTTTAGGTTATACTTTTATTTTTAGGTTTGTTTTTAGTTTTTTATTTTATTTTTTATGTATAGGTTTTAGGTTTATTTTTAAGTTTTACTTTCTAGTTTAGGTTTAGGTTTATTTTTAGTTCATTTTATTTTATTTAGTTTAGGTTTACATTTTGGTTTTATTTCTTTTAGTTTAATTTATTTTAGTTTAGATTTTGGTTTATTTTATTTTATTTATTTTATTTTTATTTTAGGTTTGTTTTTTCAGCTTAGGGATTATGTTTTATTTTTTATTTATTTTTAAGTTTATTTTTTAGGTTTAAGCTTTTATTTAATGTTTATTTTATTTTATTTTTATTTTACATTTAGTTTGTATTTTATTTCAGTTTTTTATTCAAAGGCTTATTATATTTTTTAGTTTAGTTTAGGTTTTTATTTATTTTATTTTAGTTTTTGTATTTATTTTATTTTATTTTATTTTTAGGTTTTGTTTTAGGTTTTAGTTTAAGTTTTTAGTTTATTTTATTTTATTTTATTTAGTTTTAAGTTTTTTTATTTATTTTATTATTAGGTTTTATTTAGTTTAGGTTTAGATTTTTAGGTTTTTAGGGTTTAGGGTTTGGGGTTTAGGGTTTAGGGTTTTAGATTTTATGGTTTTAGGGTTTAGGGTTTAGGGTTATGGTTTAGGGTTTAGGGTTTAAGGTTTAAGGTTTAAGCTTTAGGGTTTAGCATTTTTAGGGTTTAGGGTTTGAGGTTTAGGGTTTAGGGTTTGGGGTTTAGGGTTTTAAGGTTTAAGGTTTATGGTTTATGGTTTAGGGTTTAAGGTTAGTGTTTTTTTTCCTTTTTTTATTATTTTTTTATTTTTATGGTTTAGGGTTTAGGTTTTAGGTTTAGGGTTCAGGTTTTATTTTAGGGTTTAGGGTTTTTACTTTTTTTTTAACAAAGAACAAATTCATATTCAACATTTCTTCTTTTTTATTTTGTCAACTAAGTAACACACAAAGTTCTCTAAGACACAAGCGATGACATAGATCAAAAATGAGCATGCATAAAGCAAATGAAAAACCCTAAATAACTAGATCCATTTCTATTATAAAGACATAGTTCCATAAGCAACAAAATGGATTGGCCACTCTTCAGTTTCTCCATTTCCCATCAGAACCACCCCGCCTCTCGAGCAGTGGGATCCACCATCATATCTCTGATCTCTCCCTCGGCCACCATGACTATAGTAACCTCCATCACAGTTCCATAGGTTTTTAGTTTATTTTATTTTAAAGTTTTATTTAGTTTAGGTTTAAGTTTTTAGATTTTTAATGTTTAGGGTTTAGGGTTAGGGGTTTAAGGTTTTGGGGTTTACGGTTGTAGGTTTGAGGGTTTAGGTTTTAGGGTTAGGGTTTAGGATTTAGGTTTTAGGGTTTAATTTTTAGGCTTTAGGGTTTAGGGTTTTTAGGGTTTAGGATTTATGGTTCAAGTTTATGATTTTAGGGTTTAACATTTAGGATTTATGGTTGTAAACTTAAGGTTTAAGGTTAGAAGTTAGTAATTTATTTATTTTATTTGTTCATTTTTATTATTTTTTATTTTTTTAGGATTTCGGGCATAGGGTTTAGGGTATATGTTTTTGATTGAAGGTTCAGATTTTAGTTTAGGTTTATTTTTAAATTATGTAAACTTGTAGATTTAGGTTTTTTTAGTTTACTTTTAAGGTTTAGGGTTAGCTTAGGGTTTATGTTTTTTTTAAAATTAAGTAAACCGATAGGTTTAGGGTTATTTAGTTTATTTTTTTTTCTATTTTAGTTTATTTAATTTCTAATTTTTATTTAAGTTTAATTTTTATTTTTATTTAGTTTAATTTATTTATTTTATGTTTTTTATTTTAGTTTAGTTTTTTTATTTTAGTTTATTTTTTTTTTTTTGATTTAGGTTTAGGTTTATTTTATTTTTTTAGTTATTTATTTTTTTATTTTTTTATATTTAGGTTTAGGTTTAGGTTTTTATTTTATTTTTTATGTTTAGATTTTAGGTTTATTTTTAGATTTTACTTTTTTAGTTTAGTATTAGGTTTATTTTAGTTTATTTTATTTTATTTAATTTAGGTTTAGGTTTAGGTTTAGTTTATTTTTGGTTTAGGCTTAGGTTTTATTTATTTTAGTTTAGTTTATTTTAGTTTAGGTTCAGGTTTATTTTATTTTATTTATTTCATTTTTATTTTAGGTTTAGGTTTTTTTTTCTT
The DNA here is from genome assembly GCA_021442155.1 of Cymbidium sinense. Classification (NCBI taxonomy): domain Eukaryota; kingdom Viridiplantae; phylum Streptophyta; class Magnoliopsida; order Asparagales; family Orchidaceae; genus Cymbidium; species Cymbidium sinense. The sequence goes on along the minus strand of JAKCPB010000766.1, from coordinate 179,060 downwards.
TAGGGTTTAAGTTTTATTTTTTATTTATTTTTAAGCTTTTTTTAGGTTTAAGTTTTTATTTAATTTTTATTTTATTTTTTTAGGTTTATTTTATTTTTATTTTACATTTAGTTATTATTTTTTTAGGTTTTTTATTCTCCAGTTTATTTAACTTTTTTTGGTTTATTTTAGGTTATTAATTATTTAATTTTAGTTTATTTCATTTTATTGTTAGGTTTAGGTTTATATTTTAGTTTAGGTTTTTATTTTATTTTATTTTGGTTTAGGTTTTTTTATTTATTTTTCTATGTTTTATTTAATTTAGGTTTAGGTTTTTAGTGTTTAGAGTTTATGATTTATGATTTTGGGTTTAGGGCTTCAGGTTTTTAGTTTTAGGGTTTAGGCTTGTAGGTTTAGGATTAGCTTAGGATTTAGGGTTTAGTGTATAGGTTTTCAATTAAGGGTTCAAGTTTTCATTTAGGTTTATTTTTAAATTAAGTGAACCTATAGGTTTAAGTTTTTTTTAGTTAACATTTAAGGTTTAGGGTTTATAGTTTATGGTTAGCTTAGGGTTTGGTTTTTTTAAAAAAAAATTAAGTAAACTAGTAGGTTTAGGGTTATTTAGTTTATTTTTTATTTATTTTAGTTTATTTAATTTTAAATTTTTATTTATGTTTATTTTTTATTTTTATTTAATATAATTTATTTATTTTAGGACAACTTAGTTTAATTTAGGCTTTCTATTTTAGTTTATTTTTTTTAGGTTTAGGTTTGGGTTTAGGTTTATTTTCTTGTTGAGATTTATTTTATTTTATTTTTTAGGTTTAGATTTTTTTTTAATTTTTAGGATTAGGTTTAGGATTTTATTTTATTTTTTTTTGTTTATATTTAGGTTTTATTTTAGGATTATTTTTAGATTTTATTTTTTAAGGATTAAGTTTATTTTTGGTTTATTTTATTTTATTTAGTTTAGGTTTAAGTTTAGGTTTGGTTTATTTTAGGTTTAGGCTTTGGTTTTATTTATTTTAGTTTTGTTTAATTTAGTTTAGGTTTAGGTTTATTTTATTTTTATTTTAGGTTTAGGTTTTTTTTCTTTATGGTTTAGGTTTTATTTTTTATTTATTTTTAGGTTTTCTTAGGTTTTGGTTTTTATTTAGTTTTTATTTTATTTTTTAGGTATATTTTATTTTTATTTTAAATTTATTTTTTATTTTTTTTAGGTTTTTTATTCTTAGGTTTATTTTGTTTTTTTAGTTTCGTTTAGGTTATTAATTATTTTATTTTATTTTATTTTATTTTATTTTTAGGTTTAGGTTTAGGTTTTAGTTTTTAGGTCAAAGGGTTTATCATTTAGGATTTTAAGGTTTAGTATTTTAGGTTTTAGGGCTAAGGGTTTTTAGTTTTTAGGGTTTAGGGTTGTAGGTTTAAGGATAGCTTAGGTTTAGGGTTCAGGGTTTAGGGTTTAAGGTTATAGGTTTATAGTTTAGGGTTTAGTGTTTAGGGTTAGTTATAGGGTTTAGGGTTTAAGGTTTAGGATTTAAGGTTTAAGGTTTAATGTTTAGGGTTTAGGTTTTTTTTTAAATTAAGTAAACTGATAGACTTAGGTTTATTTAGTTTATTTTTTTATTTATTTTAGTTTATTTTATTTATTATTATTATTTTGGTTTATCTTTCATTTTAATTTAGTTTAGCTTATTAATTTAGGTTTATTTATTTTTGTACATTTTTTAGGTTTAGGTTTATGTTTATGTTTATTTTTTAGTTTAGTTTTATTTTTTATTTTATTTTAGGATTAGGCTTTATTTTTTATTTTTATTTTTAGGCTTAGGTTTAGGTTTTATTTTACTTTTTTAGGTATAGGTTTATAGTTTTTATTTTAGGTTTTATTTTTAGTTTAGGTTTAGGTTTATTTTAGTTTAGTTTATTTTATTTAGTTTAGAGTTTAGGTTTAGTTTATTTTAGGTTTAGGTTTAGGTTTTCTTTATTTTAGTTTAGGTTTAGGTTTATTTTGTTTTTGTTTATTTTAGGTTTAGTTTTTTTTAGTTTAGGGTTTTTATTTTATTATATATATATTTTTATTTATTTTTTAGGCTTAGGTTTGTATTTAGTTTTTATTATATTTTATTTTAGGTTTATTTTATTTTTATTTTACATTTTGTATTTTTATTTAAGTTTTTTTATTTTAAGTTTATTTTATTTTATTTAGTTTTGTTTAGGTTTTTCTTTATTTTATTTTAGTTTTGTTTTTAATTTTTATTTTATTTTATTTTAATTTTAGGGTAAGGTTTAAGTTTAGGTTTAGGTTTTGCTTTAGGTTTTAGTTTAGGTTATTATTTATTTTATTTTTTTAATTAATTTAGCTTTAGGTTTTTTATTTTTTTTAAAATTTTTTAGGTTTTATTTAGTTTTGGTTTAGGTTTTTAGGTTTTTGGGATTTTCGGTTTAAGGTTTGGAGTTTAGGATTTAGGGTTTAGGGTTTGGGGTTTAGGCTTTAGGGTTTAGGATTTGCGGTTTAGGGTTTATGATTTAGGGTTGTAGGTTTTTGTGTTTATGTTTAGTGTTCAAGGTTTACAGTTTAGGGTTTATGGTTTAAAGGTTTAGGGTTTAGGGTTTAGGATTTTAGGGTTTAGGATTTCGGGTTTAGGGTTATAGGTTTAGGGTTTAAGGTTCATTTTAGGGTTTAGGGTTAGGATTTTATTTATTTATTTATTATTTTTTAAATTAAGTAAACACATCAGTTTAGGTTTATTTAGTTTATTTTTTATTTATTTTAGTTTATTTTATTTTTCATTTTAATTTAAGGTTATTTTTATATATATTTAATTTAGTTTATTTATTTTAGGTTTATTTATTTTAGTCTAGGTTTTTTATTTTAGTTTATTTTTAATGTTTAGGTTTAGGATTAGGTTTTGGTTTATTTTTTAGTTTAGTTTTATGTTTATTTTATTTTTATGGTTTAAGTTTTATTTTTTATTTTTATGTTTAGTTTAGCTTTTTATTTTATTTTTTTAGGTTTAGGTTTTAGGTTTTTATTTTAGGTTTTATTTTTTTTTAGTTTAGGTTTAGGTCTATTTTTTGTTAATTTTATTTTATTTAATTTAGGTTTCAGTTTAGGTCTAGTTTATTTTAGGTTTAGGTATAGGTTTTATTTATTTTAGTTTAGGTTTAGGTTTATTTTCATTTTATTTCAGATTTAGGTTTTTGATTTAGTTTAGGGTTTAAGGTTTATTATTAGGTTTATTGTTTAAGTTTAGGTTCTTAGTTTTTATTTTTTTTATTTTAGGTTTGTCTTTTTATTATTTTAGGTTTAGTTTTGATTTTATTTTAGTTTTTTATTTTTTAGTTTAGTTTAGGTTTTTATTTGTTTTATTTTAGATTAGTTTTTATTTTTTATTTTATTGTCTTTTTAGGTTTATATTTAAGTTTAGGTATAGGTTTAAGTTTTAGTTTATGTTTTTAACGTATTTTTTTTATTATTTTATTTTGGATTAAATTTTATTTATTTATTTTATTTTTAGGTTTTATTTAGTTTAGATTTCAGTTTATAGCTTTTTAGGGTTTAAGGTTTAGGGTTAGTTTAGGGTTTAGGATTTAGGGTTTAGGGTTTGGGGTTTGGAGTTTAGGGTTTAAGGTTTAGGCTTTTTTTTGGTTTAAGGTTTAGGGTTTAGGGTTTAGGGTTTAGGTTTTAGGGTTTAGGGTTTAGGGTTTAGGGTTTAAGTTTAGCTTTTTAGTTTAGGGTTCAGGTTTTAGTATAGGGTTTTGGGTGTTTGGGTTTTTTCTTTTAAATAGAGAACAAATTCATATTAAACATTTTTTCTTTTATTTATTTAGTTTATTTTTTATTTAATTTAGTTTATTTTATTTTTTTTATTTATGTTTATTTCTTATTTTTATTTAGTCTAGTTTATCTATTTTAGGTTTATTTATTTTAGTTTAGATTTTTTATTTTAGTTTATTTTTTTGTTTTAGGTTTAGTTTTATGTTTTGTTTAGTTGAGTTTTCTTTTTATTTTCTTTTAGGTTTATGTTTTATTTTTTATTTTAGGTTTAAGTTTAGGTTTTATTTTATTTTATTTTAGGTTTAGGTTTTATTTTTTATTTTTATGATCAAGTTTAGGTTTTTATTTCATTTACTTAGGTTTAGGTTTTAGGTTTTATTTAGGTTTATTTTTAGGTTTTATTTTTAGTTTAGGTTTAGGTTTATTTTAATTTATTATATTTTTTAGGTTAGGTTTAGGTTTAGGTTTAGTTTATTTTAGGTTTAGGTTTAAGTTTTATTTATTTTAGTTTAATTTTTTTTAATTTAGGTTTAAGTTTATTTAATTTTAATTTGAGGTTTAGGTATTTTTTAGTTTAATGTCTAGGTTTTATTTTTTATTTATTTTTAGGTTTTTTTAGGATTAGTTTTTTATTTAGTTTTTATTTTATTTAATTTTAGGTTTGTTTTATTTTTATTTTAGGTTTATTTTTTATTTTATTTAGGTTTTTTTTATTTAGTTTGTGTTTTTATTTATATTATTTTATTTTAGTTTTTATTTTTTATTTTTTTCTTTCTAAGTTTAGGTTTAGGTTTTAGGTTTTAGTTTATGTTTTTATTTCATTTTAGTTTTGATTTTTTATTAATTTTATTTTTAAGATTTATTTTGTTTAGGTTTAGGTTTTTAGCTTTTCAGGGTTAGGGTTTAGGGTTAGTTTAAGGTTTAGGGTTTGGGGTTTAGGATTTAGATTTTATGGTTTTTTATTTTGGGTTTTGGGTTTAGAGTTTAGAGCTTAGGGTTTAGGGTTTAGGGTTTATGGTTTTAGGGTTCAGGGTTTATGGTTTACGGTTAAGGGTTTAGGGTTTAGGGTTTAAGTTTTAGGTTTAGGTTTCAGGTTTTAGTTCAGGGTTTAGGGTTTAGATCTATTTATTTTAATTTAGGTTTTTTATTTTACTTTATATTTTTTGAGGTTTAGGTTTAGGTTTAGGTTTATTTTCTAATTAAGAATTTATTTTATTTTATTTTTTGGGTTTAGGATTTATTTTTTAATTTTATTTTTAGGTTTAGGTATTTATTTTATTTTTTATGTATATATTTTAGGTTTTTATTTTAGGATTATTTTTAGATTTTATTTTTTAGCTTAGGATTAAGTTTATTTTTGGTTTATTTTATTTTATTTAGTTTAGGTTTAGGTTTAGGTTTTATTTCTTTTAGGTTTAGGCTTTCGTTTTATTTATTTTAGTTTAGGTTTAGGTTTATTTTATTTTGTTTATTTTATTTTTATTTTAGGTTTAGGTTTTTTTTATTTATTTTTAGGTTTTTTAGGTTTCAATTTTTATGTAGTTTTTATTTTATATTTTAGGTATATTTTATTTTTTATTTTACATTTAGTTTTTATTTTCTTAGGTTTATTTGTATTTTTAGTTTAGTTTAGATTATTAATTATTTTATTTTAATTTATTTGATTTTATTTTTTGGTTTAGGTTTAGGTTTTAGTTTAGGTTTTTATTTTATTTTATTTTATTTAGGTTTAGGTTTCTTTATTTATTTTATATTTAAGTTTTATTTAGTTTAGGTTTAGGTTTTTAGGGTCTATGTTTAAGGGTTTAGGGTTTAGGGTATAGGGTTTAGGGTTTAGGGTTTTAGGGTTTATGGTTTTAGGGTTTAGGGCTTAGGGTTTTTAGTTTTAGGGTTTGGGTTGTCATTTAGGGTTAGCTTAGCGTTTAGGGTTTAGAATAGATTTTTTTATTTAAGGTTAGTTTTAATTTTGGTTTATTTTTAATTAAATAAACCTTTAGTTTTTTTTTTATTTTTTTTAAGGTTTAGGGTTTAGGGTAAGCATGGGTTTAGGTTTTATTTAAAATTAAGTAAACCATTAGGTTTAGGGTTATTTAGTTTATTTAGTTTATTTTTTATTTATTTTATTATTAATTTTCATTTATGTTTCTTTTTTAATTTTATTTATGTTTTTTTAATTTTAATTAGTTAAATTTATTTATTATAGGTTTATTTATTTTAGTTTAGGATTTTTATTTTAGGTTATTTTTTAAGTTTAGTTTTAGGTTTATTTTTTAGTTGAGATTTATTTTTATTTTATTTTTTAGGTTTTGATTTTATTTTTTATTTTAGGTTTATGTTTAGGTTTTTATTTTATTTTTTATGTTTATAGTTTAGATTTTTATTTTAGGTTAACTTTTAGATTTTATTTTTTATGTTAGGATTAGGTTTATTTTAAGTTTATTTTATTTAATTTAATTTAGGTTTAGGTTTAGGTTTAGTTTATTTTATGTTTAGGCTTAGGTTTTATTTATTTTAGTTTAGGTTTAGGTTTATTTTGTTTTCCTTATTTTATTTTTATTTTAGGTTTAGGGATTTTTTCTTTAGGGTTTAGGTTTTATTTTTTATTTATTTTAAGGTTTTTTTAGGTTTAGTTTTTTATTTAGTTTTAATTTTATTTTTTTAGGTTTATTTTATCTTCATTTTACATTTAGTTTTTATTTTCTTTAGGTTTTCTATTCTAGGGTTTATTTTATTTTTTTAGTTTAGTTTAGTATTTTAATTATTTTATTTTAGTTTATTTGATTTTATTTTTAGGATTAGGTTTAGGTTTTAGTTTAGGTTTTTATTTGATTTTAATTTATTTTTATATTTTATTTAGGTTTAGGTTTTTTTATTTATTTTATTTTTAGGTTTTTTTTAGTATTGGTTTAGGTTTTTAGGGTTTAGGGTTTAGGGTTTAGGGATAAGGGTTTGGGGTTTTTAGGTTTAAAGTTTTTGCGTTTAGGGCTAAGGGTTTTTAGTTTTTAGGGTTTAGGGTTGTAGATTTAATGATAGCTTAGGGTTTAGGGTTTAGGGTTTAGAGTTTAAGGTTGCAGGTTTAGGGTTTAGGGTTAGTTATAGGGTTTAAGGTTTAAGGTTTAGGATTTAGGGTTTACTGTTTAGTGTTTAGGGTTTAGAGTTTTTTAAATTAAGTAAACTGATAGGTTTAGGTTTATTTAATTTATTTTTTATTTATTTTAGTTTATTTATTTTTTATTTTTATTTTGGTTTATCTTTTATTTTTATTTAGTTTAGCTTATTTATTTTAGGTTCATTTATTTTAGTACATTTTTTAGGTTTAGGTTTATGTTTATGTTTATTTTTTAGTTTAGTTTTATTTTTATTATATTTTAGGATTAGGCTTTATTTTTTATTTTTAGGTTTAGGTTTAGGTTTTATTTTACTTTTTTAGGTTTAGGTTTATAGATTATATTTTAGGTTTATTTTTAGTTTATTTTATTTTATTTACTTTAGAGTTTAGCTTTAGTTTATTTTAGCTTTAGGTTTAGGTTTTCTATATTTTAGTTTAGGTTTAGGTTTATTTTATTTTGTTTATTTTAGGTTTAGTTTTTTTTTAGTTTTGCATTTTAGTTTTATTTTATTTATTTTAGGTTTTTTTTTAGGTTTAGGTTTTATTTAGTTTTATTTTATTTTATTTTACATTTTGTTTTTTATTATTTAGGTTTTATTTTAGGTTTATTTTATTTTTTTATTTTAGTTTAGGTTTTCTTTATTCTTTTTTGTTTTATTTTTATTTTTTATTTTATTTAATTTTTAGGTTTAGGTTTAAGTTTATGTTTAGGCTTAGCTTTAGGTTTTAGTTTAGTTTTTATTAATTTTATTTGTTTAATTAATTTAACTTTTGGTTTTTTTTAAAAATTTTAGGTTTTATTTAGTTTAGGTTTAGGTTTTTAGGGTTTACGGTTTAGGGTTTGGAGTTTAGGGTTTAGCATTTAGGGTTTGGGGTTTAGGCATTAGGGTTTAGGGTTTGCAGTTTAGGGTTTATGATTTAGGTTTGTAGGTTTTTGTGTTTAGGGTTTAGGGTTCAAGGTTTACGATTTAGGGTTTATGGTTTAAGGGTTTAGGATTTTAGGGTTTAGAATTTAGGGTTTAGGGTTGCAGGTTTAAGGATTAAGGTTAGTTTTAGGGTTCAGGGTTTGGGTTTTTTTTATTTTTTAAATTAAGTAAACTCATCAGTTTAGGTTTATTTAGTTTATTTTTATTTTTTTAGGTTTAGGTTTTTGGTTTTTATTTTAGGTTTTATTTTATAGTTTAGGTTTATTTTTATTTTATTTTATTTTATTTATTTAAGTTTAGGTTTAAGTTTAGTTTATTTTAGGTTTAGGTATAGGTTCTATTTATTTTAGTTTAGGTTTATGTTTGTTTTATTTTTATTTTAGGTTTAGGTTTTATGTTTAGATTTATTGTTTAAGTTTAGGTTCATACTTAATTTCTATTTTTTATTTTATTTTAGGTTTATTTTTTTATTATTTTAGGTTTAGTTTTGATTTTATTTAAGTATTTATTTTTTAGTTTAGTTTAGCTTTTTATTTATTTTATTTTAGATTATTTTTATTTTTTATTTTATTTTCCTTTTAGGTTTATGTTTAGGCTTAGGTTTAGGTTTAGGTTTTAGTTTATGTTTTTATTTTATTTTATTTTATTATATTATTTTGGTTTAAATTTTAAATTTATTTTATTTTTAGGTTTTATTTAGTTCAGATTTTGATTTATATCTTTTTAGGGTTTAGGGTTTAGGGATAGTTTAGGGTTTAGGGTTTGGGTTTGGAGTTTAGGGTTTAGGGTTTAGGCTTTTTTTGGTTTGGTAGAGTTTAGGTTTTGGGTTTAGGGTTAGGGTTTAGTGTGGTTTGGGTTTAAGGTTTTTTTTAGGTTCAAATTTTAGTTTTTTGGTTTTTCTCTTTTTATATATAGAACAAATTCATATTCAACATTTCTTTTATTTATTTAGTTTATTTTATTTATTTTAGTTTATTTAATTTTTTATTTATGTTTATTTTATTTATTTAGTTTATATTTAAGTTTTTTATTTTAGTTTAGGTTTTTTTTAATTTAGTTTATTTTCTTTTTGTTTTAGGTTTAGGTTTATGTTTTTAGTTGAGTTTTATTTTTATTTTCTTTAGGTTTAAGTTTTATTTTATTTTAGGTTTAGGTTTAGGTTTATATTTATTTTAGGTTTAGTTTAATTTTATTTTTTTTAGGTTTTAGGCTATTCTAGTTTTATTTTTTTTATTTTAGGTTTAGGTTTATTTTAAATTTTATTATTTTTATTTAGGTTTAGGTTTAGTTTAGTTTATTTTAGGTTTAGGTTTTATTTATTTTAGTTTAATTTTAAGTTTATCTGATTTATTTTATTTTATAGGTTTAGGTTTTTTTAGTTTTTTAGGTTTTATTTTATTTATTTTAGTTTAGGTTTCATTGAGTTTTATTTTATTTTATTTTATTTTATTTTATTTTTTTTTTTATCTTATTTAGGTTTTATTTTAGTTTAGTTTGGTTTTTTTATTTTTCTTTAGTTTAGTTTTTTTCTTTTCTTTTAGGTTTAGGTTTAGATTTAGGTTTTAGGTTTTAGTTTATGTTTTATTTTATTTTGGTAGATTTTAATTTTATCTATTAGGCTTTATTTTGTTTAGGTTTAGGGTTTACTGGGTTAGTTTAAGAAGCATGTTCATTTTTAGGGTTTAGTTTAGGATCTTTTATGGTTTTTTTTTAGGGTCAGTATTTTGATTTATGGTAGGATTTATGGTTTAGGGTTTATGTTATTTTAGGGGTTTGGTTTAGTTTTAGTTAGGTTTTTTTTTTAACAGAAATGATCAACATTTACTTTTATTTAGTTTTAGATTTTTTATGTTTTAATTTTATGTATGTATTTATTTATTTGGTTTTTATATTTTTATTTTATCTTTTTTTTGGTTTTTTTTAGTTAGGTTTAGTTTAATATATTTTTTTATTTAGAGTTTATTTTTAGGTTTAGGTTTATTTTATTAGTTAGTTTGGGGGAGTTTAGTGTTGGGTTTAAGGTTTAGTGTTTAGACTTTGGTTAGGGTTTTAGTTTAAGGTTTATTTGGGATTAGTTTAGGGGTTTTAGTTTAGGTTTTAGGTTTAAGGTTTAGTTTTGGATTTTTTAGGTTTAAGGTTTATTTATGGTTAGTTTGGTTTATAGGTTTGGGTTTAGTTGAGGGTTAGGGTTAGGTTTAGGATTTTAGGGTTTAGAGTAGCTCTACCTTATTCAACCTGAATATGAAAGAATAATTATAATTGTATTAAATGCTATGGGGACTAAACCCTAAACCCTAAACCCTAAACCTTATACTCTGAGCCCGAAAGCCTAAACCCTAAACCTTAAACACCAAAACTTAAACCCTAAAGCCTTAAACTAACCCTAAACCCTAAACCCTAAAACCTAAAAATCCTAAACCCTAAACCCTAAACCCTAAGCTAACCCTAAACCCTAAACTTTAAACCCTAAAACCCCAAACCCTAAAGCCTAAACACTAAACCCTAAACCTTAAACCCTAAACACTAAACCCTAACCCTAAACCGTAAACCCTAAACCCAAAAAACCTAAAAACCTAAACCAAAACTAAATTAAACCTAAAAATAAAATAAATAAATAAATAAACCTAAACCTAAATAAAATATTAAAATAAAGTAAAATAAAAACCTAAACTAAACCTAAACATAAAATATAAATAAATAAAATGAACTAAAATAAAATAAATAACTTTAACTAAACTAAATTATAAAATAAACCTAATAATAACCTAAATAAAATAAAACTAGCCATAAAATAAAATAAAATAAATAAAATAAAACTAAATAAAACCTAAACCTAAAATATAAACATAAAAAACTTTAAAATAAATAAAAAATAAACCTAAACCTTAAACTAACCTAATCCTAAAATAAAAATAAAATAAACAAAATAAAATAAACCTAAACCTAAACTGAAATAAACTAAACTAAAATAAATAAAACCTAAACCTAAACTTAAACTAAATAATATAAAATAAACTAAAAATAAAATAAAAAATAAAACCTAAAAATAAACCAAATATAAAAACCTGAAACCTAAACTTAAACAAATATAATAAAACCTAAACCAAAATTAAAATAAAAAAAATAAACCTAAACCTAAAAGATATATTGAAATAAAACTCAACCAAAAAAATAAATTTAAACCTAAACCTAAAAAAATAAACTATAATAAAACCTAAACTAAAATAAATAAACCTAAAATAAGTGAACTAAATTAAATAAAAAGTAAACCTAAATAAAAATAAAAAATAAAATAAACTAAAATAAAAAAAAAATAAACTAAATAAACCTAAACCTACATGTTTACTTAATTTAAACCCAGAACCCTAAATCCTAAACTCGAAACCCTAAACCATAAACCATAAACTACAACCCTAACCCTAAATCCTAAACCCTAAAACCTAAACCCTAACCCTAAACCCTAAACCTTAAACCCTAAAACCCTAAACCCTAAACCCTAGACCCCAAATTCTAAAATCTAACCATAAACCCTAAACTCTAAATCCCAAACCTTAAACCTAAACCTAAAGTAACTAAATAAATTTAAAAATAAACCTAAACCTTAAAACCTAAAAAATTCTAAACCAAATAAACCATAATAATGGGTAGAACCTTGACCCAGAACATCACTATTAACTGTGCTCCTAGATCCGGCAAATGAGGAAGGAGGAGTGGCTATTGGGGTGGTGGGGAGGTGATGGTGGATATGGAGGTGGTGGTCTGAGCAAGGTGGTGGAGGCAGGAGGACCATTTTCCTGCTATGGTGGCGAGGGAGAGATGGAGATATGATGGTGGATCCGCTATTAGGCCTGGTTTTGATGGGAACTGGAGAAATGGAAGATCAGCTGATCCGATCTACTACTTATGAAACTATGTCTTCACAGTACAGATGGCTCTAGTTATCTAGGGTTTTTGATTTGCTCTATCACTCATTTTGATCTATGTACGCTTTGTCTTAAAAACTTGGTTCTTGGTTGATGAAATTGAAAAGATAAAATGTTGAATTGGTCTCTCTTAAAACCAAAACCCTAAACTAACCCTAAACACTAAACCCTAAACCCTAAACCCTAAACCCTAAAACCTAAACCCTAAACCCTAGACCCAAAACCCTAAACCCCAAAACCTAAACTATACACCCTAAACCATAAACCCCAAACTCTAAACCTTATAACCCTAAACCCTAAACCTCAACTAACCCTAAGCCCTTAACGCTAAACCTTAAACCCCAAAAAGCTAAAAACTTAAACCTACACTAAATAAAATATAAAAATAAAATAAATAAGAAAACCTAAACCAAAATAAAATAATAAAATAAAAACAAAATTAAAATAAATAAAATAAAAACATAAACTAAAATAAAAACTAAAATAAACTGAATAATAAAACACTGAAATAAAATAAAAACTACATGTAAAATAGAAATAAAATAAACCTAAAATAAAATAAAATAAAATAAAAACTAAATAAACACCTATACCTAAAAAATAAAACCCAAAATAAAAAATAAACCTAAACCCTAAACTAAAAAAAAAAATCTAAACCTAAAATAAACAAACTAAAATAAACCTAAACCTAAACTAAAATAATTAAACTAAAACAAATAAACATAAACCTAAACTTAAAATAAACTAAACCTAAACCCTAAACTAAATAAAATAAAATAAACAAAATAAACCTAAACCTAAACTAAAACTAAACCTAAAAAATAAACCTAAAATAAAACCTAAAACCTAAAAAAAATAAAAATAAAACCTAAACCTAAACCTAAGAAAACTAAACATACAAAAAAAAAACTAAACTAAACTAGAAAATAAACATAAACCTAATCTGAAACCTAAAAAATAAACTAAAATAAAAAAACCTAATCTAAAATAAATAAACTTAAAATGAATAAACTAAACTAAGTAAAAATAAAAAATCAACATAAAGAAAAATAAAAAAATAATATAATCTAGATAAACCTAAACCTACCAGTTTACTTATTATAAAAAAAACCCTAAACCCTAAACCCTAAACACTAAACTCTAAATCCTAAACCCTAAACCATAAAACCAACCCTAAACCCTAAAACCTAAATGTACAACCCTAAACCCTTAAAACCCTAAAGCCTAAATCCTAAGCCTTAAACCCTAAATCTTAAATACTTAAAAACCTAAATAAAATAAAATAAAATAAAATCAACACCTAAACTAAAAATGAAACCTATACCTAAAAAATAAAATGAAACTAAAAAATAAAATAAATAAATAAAACCTAAACTAAACTAAAAAAATAAAAACTAAGAATAGAAAACCTAAATATAATAAAAACTAAATGTAAAATAAAAAAATAAGCCTAAAATAAAATAAAATAAAAGCTAAATAAAAACCTAAACCTAAAAAATAAACCTAAAAATAAAACTTAAAAATAAATAAAAAAAATAAAACCTAAACCCTAAACTAAAACTTAACCTAAAATAAAAACAAAAATAAACAAAATAAATAAACATAAACCTAAACTAAGATAAACTAAACTAAAATAAACCTAAACTTAAACCCAAAAAAAAAACTAAACATAAACCCTAAACTAAATATAATAAAATAAACTAAAAATAAACCCAAACGTAAAAGAAAAAATAAAACCTAAAAATAAACATAAAATAAAAACATAAAACCTAAACCCTAAACCCTAAACCCTAAAAAGCTAAAAAACCTAAACCTAAACTAAATGAAACCTTAAAATAAAATAAATAAAAAAACCTAAATTAAAATAAATAAATAAAATAAAATAAAAACATAAATTAAATCTTAAACCTAAACCAAAACCTTAAAAAAAATAAAATAAAAAATATTAACTAAACTAAAATAAAATAAATAAAATAAACTAAATTAAAAAAAAATTAAAACCTAACTAAAATAAAACAAAACCTAAAATAAAATAAAATAAACCTAAAATAAAATAAACACTAAATAAAATCATCAACAACAACAACAACAAGCCTTCATCCACTGGGACATGAATCTTCTTCCATTGTGTCCTATTATTGACAAATTCTCATTTAATTCAAGTATACTGCCATTTTTATACATCTTAACCAAGTCTTTAGGTCTACCTCTACCTTTCTTAACATAAAAATGCATCTAATCTCCTAATCGTCATATGATGACATTTTATGTGACCAAACCATCTAACTCTAATCTTATCTGCCACGAGCTACTCCAACTTTTTCCTAACATACTCATTTCACATTTTATCTCTAAGAGTAAAGCCACTCATCCACCTAAGAATCCTCATCTCAAATTAACTTAGTCTTATGCTACTCTTTTATTGGCCAACATTCTGCAATAAGTCATTACTGTGTCTCACCACCATCTTATAAAATTTTCCTTAAGTTTAAGTGGAAATTTTCTATCACACAATAGGCATGCATTCCTACTTCAACCATCCAACTTGAATTCAACTAATAACATCTCCATCTATTTCACCATCATTTTGAACAATAGAGCCTAAATCGCCACTCTTAATGACTTGTTCACCTATTGTTACAACACTACCACTAGAACTTCTACCACTACTATTACACTCCATATACTTAGTTTTAGATCCACTTAAATAAAAACCTTTAGACTCTAATGTTGACCTCCATAATTCAAGTTTCTCTTAGACTACCTTTGTAGTTTTATCAACAAGAAGAATGCCATCAGCAAAAAGCATACACCAAGGTACATCTTCTTGCAAATGCCTAGTAAGAACATCCATAACCAAAGTGAAGAGATAAGGGCTTAAAGTTGATCCTTGATGTAATCCAACTAAAATAGGAAAATATTTTGTCAATCCTCCTTGTGTTTGGACACAAGTGATACTCTAGTATACATATCCTTAATTACTTGAATATAACCAATACTAACTCTTTCTATTCTAGAACTCTCCAAAGAACATCTCTTGAAACTTTATCATAAGCTTTCTAAATCAATAAATATCATATGTAGATCCTCCTTACTTTCTATATACTTCTCCATCAAACCTCTTAACAAATGTATAGCATCCATAAATCTACCGCATGAAACCAAACTATGAGAAACTTTTCTATCACATCGTAACCTATGCTCACTCTCTCCCATAATTTTAATGTATGACATTAACTTAATTCCTCTATAATTTGCACACTCTGCATCACCTTTATTCTTATATAGGAACCAACAAACTCTTTCTCCACTCAGCATCTCTTTAGTCTTTAAAATAACATTAAAAAGATTTGTAAGCCACGAAATTCCTTGATCTCCTAAACATTTCTAAACTTCAATTGGAATATCATTAGGTTCTACTGTTTTTCCACATTTCATTTTCTTTAAAGCTTCTAACTATTTAGTAATGATGATAAAATAAATTCTCTTTTATGTTAGGGTATTAAGGTTGCTTAAATCAATTGTACTTTCTGATCCTTCATTGAATAGTTTATCAAAATACTCATCCACCTATTTTCAATATCCTTTTCTAAGAAAAGCACTTTATTATTTTCATCCTTAATACACCTCACTTGAACTAGGTCTTTACTTCTCCTATCTCTTTGGTTGGCTAACTTATACATACATATTTTACCTTCTTTGGTATCTAATCTATTGTATAAATCACTAAAAGCTAAATTTTTGTATTATATATTGCTTTCTTAGAATCTGTGCCATTTTACATCTAAACCAAGTTTTTAAACCAAGTTTTATAACAATTCTTATTTCTTATCTTTTCTTGGACACTATGACTCGACCACCAACTAATTTTATTAAAAGAAGTTTTTCCTTTTGATTCTCCAAGCACATTTTTAGCAACTTGCTTAATTTCACTTGCTACCTTTTCCCACATAACATTAGCTTCCTTATAAACATCCCAAATTCTAAGCTCTTGTAGTTTGCTCTTAAAAATATTTTTATTTGTGTTCTTTAAGTGTCCATCATCTAATCTTAAAAATAATTTGATTTATTTTTCCTCTTACAATCTTTCATCTTAAAGTCTAAAACTAACAATCGATGTTGGGTACTTAAACTTTCACTTGAATGACCTAATCTTTACAATCTAAAGATCTATTTTTTATCAAAAATAATCAATCTAAAACCATTATTTATAAGTAATAATATGTTCATCTCTTTATTAAATAAAGTATACAAAATCATAAGCTAAGGAAAATCTAATATAGTCATACCTTCTTCATTAGTCACTCCAAATCCATAACCACCATGAATACTTTAAAATCTTCTACCATTCTACCACATGTCCATTTAAATCTCTTCCAATAAATAGTTTTTCTTCAAGAGGTATCTTTGTATTAATCCTAAATCATTCCAAAATTTTCTTTAAGCTTACATCCAAACCTACTGAGGAGCATAAACACTTATAACATTGATAATCTTAGTATCAACAATAATCTTTAAAGCTATAATTCTATCTCCACATCTATTAATATTTATAACATTATTCTTCAAACTTTTATCTATAATAACACCTACACCATTTCTAGTTCGACTACCAATACCAAAGTTTAAAACCTAAACTATCAATCTTTGGCCTTCTCCCAACCCATTTAGTTTCTTGAACACATAAAAATTTATCTTTCTATGAACCATAATATCTACTAATTCCATTAATTACATGTAAGAGTACCTATATTCCAAGATCCTAACCTAATTCTAGTTTCATGGACTAACTTCTTTGCCCGCATCAAATGTGGAACCTTGCTTATTTAACACGCACTATGCAAAAAATTTTGCACATTTTCAAAATATCAAATACAAGCCGCCTGTGGGAAGCATTAACAAATGATTTAAAGGATTCATGTCATGGTTATAACAAGTTTTATGCCTAATTTTAAAACCCCATTTTTACATCACTTAACAATGGTAAACACTAAATAAAAACCAAAACCTAAAAAATAAACCTAAAAATAAATAAAAAATAAATCGTAGACCTTAAACTAAAAAAAAAACCTAAACCTAAAATAAAAAAAAATAAACTTGAACCTAAACTAAAATAAACTAAACTAAAAAAAATAAAACATAAACCTAAACCTAAACTAAACTATACTTAACATAAACTTAAACTAAAGAAAATAAAACAAACTAAAAATGAACCTAAACCTAAAGTAAAAAATATTAGCTAAAAATAAACCTCAAATAAAAACCTAAAACCTAAACCTAAACCTAAACCAAAAAATACTAAATCTAAAACATAAAATAACAATAAAAAATAAACTTAAACCTAAACCTAAACCTAAACCTAAAAAAACTAAAATAAATAAATTAAACTAAATAAAAAATAAAATAAACTTAAATAAATAAACTAAAATAATATAAACTAAATAAATCAAACCTACTAAATTTAAAAAAAAAAAAAAAGTTAAAGAAATAAATAAAAATAAAAAATTTCCTAAACCCTAAATCTAAAACTAAACCCTAAAACCTAAACCCTAAATCTTAAACCCTAAACTAAACCTAAACCCCTAAACCTAAATCCTAAAACCCCAAACTAAACCCTAAACCCTAAACCTTAAACCTTAAATGTTAAACCCTAAACCCTAAAAACCTAGAAACCTAAAGCTAAACTAAATAAAACCTAAAAATAAAATAAATAAAAAAGACTTAAACCTAAACTAAAACCTAAACCTAAACCTAAACCTAAAAAGAAATTAAATTTAAAATTTAAAACTAAATTAAAATAAAATAAATAAAAACCTAAACTAAATTAAAAAATAAAAAACCTAAATAAAATAAAAGCTAAACCTAAACTAAAGATAAAATAAACTTATAATAAAATAAAATAAAACTAAATAAAAAAGTTAAACCTAAAAATAAACCTAAAAAATAAATAAAAAATAAACCTAAACTCTAAACTAAAAAAAAAGCTAAACCTAAAATAAAAAATAAAATAACCTAAACATAAACTAAGATAAACTAAACTAAAATAAATAAAACCTAAACAAAATAAACTAAACCTGACTTAAACCTAAACCTAAACAAATAAAATAAAATAAAATAAAATGAACTAAAGACTAAAAATAATACCAAACCTAAATAAACCTAAAACCTAACCTAAAAAAAATATAATAAAACCTAAACCTAAATACAACATAAAAATAAAGCCTAAACCTAAAAAATAAACTAAAGTTAAAACTAAACCTAAACCTAAACCTAAATATTAAACTAAAATAAATGAACCCAAAAAAAATAAACTAAACTAAATAAAAATAAAAATAAACCTAAGTAAAAACAAAAAAAATTAAAATTAAAAAATAAACTAAATAATCCAAAACCTACCAATTTATTTAATTTAAAGAAGAATAAAAAAACCTTAACCCTAAACCCCCTGAAATCTAAACCCTAACCCTAAATAATAAACCCTAAACCCTAAATCCTAAATCCCAAAAACCCTAAAATTTAAAGCCTAAACACTAAACCCTAAACCCTAAACCCTAACCCTAAACTAAACCTAAAACCCTAAAACCTAAAACCCTAAATCCTAAACCCTAAACCTTAAAAAACTTAAAACCTAACCAAAACTAAAAATAAACCTAAAAATAAAATATATAAAAAAACATAACCTAAATAAAATAAAATAAAATAAAATAAAACCTAAATTAAAATAAACTTAAACCTAAAATAAAATAAAATAAAAATAAAATTAACTAAATAAAAATGTAAACCTAAACTAAAAAAAAAATAAAATAAACCTAAGAATAAAAAGACTTAATAAAATAAAAATTAAACATAAAATAAAAATAAAATAAACCTAAAAGAAAATAAAATAAAAACTAAATAAAAACCTAAACCCTAAGCTAAAAAAACTAAACCTAAAATAAAAAAAATTAAACAAAATAAAACCTAAACCTAAACCTAAAAAAAGAAAATAAACCTAAACCTAAATAAAAAATAAACTAAAATAAAACCTAAACTAAAATAAATAAACATAACTAAATAAAATAAAAAATATAACAAAATAAAAATAAAAATAAAGAAAAAAAACTAAAATAAATAAATAATAAACTAAAAAAACTAAACCTACCTGTTTACTTAATTTTTCTTAAAAAAAAGAAAACCTAAACCCTAAATAAAACTAACCTAAACCCTAAACCTAAAACCCTAAAATCACTAAATCTTAAACACTAACCCTAAACCCTAAACCCTAAAAGCATAAACCCTAAAACCCTAAAACCTTAAACCCTAAACCCTAAACCCTAACCCTAAACCCTATACTCGAAACCCTAAACCATAAACCTAAACTTAAAGTAACTAAATAAATTAAAAATATAAACTTAAACCATAAAACCTAATAACCTAAACCTAAACCTAAACTAAAAAATAAAAATCACCTAAACCAATAAATCCTGGAGGCTAATAAAAAAATATATAATAATATAAATAAATAAAATAAATAAACAAAATCTAATGATCAATTTAAACCTGTCTAAAACCTACTATTAAATCAAAAAGAAATGATGAAACTAAAAAAAAAACCCTTATCCCTAAACTATAACCTAATCCTAAAACCTAAACCTAACCCTAAACCCTAAAGCCTAAAACCATAACCCTAAACCCTAAACAGTAAACCCCTAACCCTAACCTAAACCCTAAACCCTAAACCCTAAACCCTAAACCCTAAAACCTAAACCCCAAACCATAAACCCTAAATCTAACTAAAAAACCTAAAAAAGATTTAAACCTAAACCTAAACTAAATAAACCTAAAAAATAAAATAAAATAAAAACCTAAAGAAAAAATAAAATAAAATAAAACATAAAAAAAAACCAAAAACTAAACCAAACCTAAACAAAACTAAAATAAAATAAATAAAAGCTAAACTAAACTAAAATAAATAACCTAAATAAAATAAAAACTAAACTTGAAATAAAAATAAAATAATCCTAAAGTAATATAAAAAACTAAAAAAAAACCTAAAAATAAACCAAAATAAACCTAAAATTAAATTAAAAATAAACCTAAACTATTAAAAAAACAAAAAAACTAAATAAAATAAAATTAACAAAATAAACCCTAAACCTAAACAAATAAACTAAAACCTAAATAAACCAAAACATAAACTTAAACCTAAAAATACAATAAAATAAAATAAAATAAAATTAAATAAAAATAAAAAAATAAAACCAAAACTAAACTAAAAAAATAAAATAAACCTAAAACCAAAATAAAATAAAAAACTAAACCTAAAATAAAATAAATAAAATAAACCTAAAATAAAATAAAATAAACCTAAACCATAAACTAAAATAATCCTAAACCTAAAAAAAATAAACAAAATAAAATAAACTTAAACTAAAATAAATATAAGTAAACTAAAATAAATAAACCTAAATATAAACCTAAATAAACTAAACCTAAACCAAAAAACCTAAACAAAATAAAATAAAATAAACTAAAAATAAATAAACCTATACTAAAAAAAATAAAACCTAAAATAAACCTAAAATAAATACCTAAACCTAAACCTAAAAAAATAAAAAACCTAAACCTAAACTAAAAAATAAAAAATAAAACCTAAATAAATAAAAAAATAAAAATAAAACTAAACTAAAAAATAAATAAAACCTAAACCTAACCTAAAAATAAACTAAATAAAAAAACTTAAACAAAAATAAATAAACCAAAATAAATAAAAAATAAAAAAATAAACCTAAAATCAAATAAATTAAACTAAATAAACTAAATAATTTAATAAACATAAACCTATCTTATTAAAACCTAAAACTAAACCCTGCTAAAATCTAAACCCTAAACCCTAAACCCTAAACCTTAAACCCTAAACTAACCTAAACCCTAAACATGCCTCTAAACCCAACTTAAACCTAAAAAAATAAAATAAACCTAACCCTAAAACTAACCCTAAACCCTAAACCTAAACCCAATAAACTAAAACCCTAAACCCTAAACCCTAAAACCTAAACCCTAAACCCTAAACTCTAAAACCTAAACCCTAAACCTAAACCTAAACCCCAAAACCCTAAACCCTAAACCCTAAACCTAAACACTAAACTAAAATAAAAAAAAAATATAAAATTTAACCTAAACCTAAAACTTAAACTAAATAAAAACCTAAACCTAAATAAAATAAATTAAAACCTAATTTAAAACTTATATCTAAATCTAAAAATAAAATAAAAAAATAAAACTAAACTAAAATAAAATAAAGAAAAACATAAACTAAACTAAAAATAAAATAAACCTAAAAGATAAAACCTAAATAAAATAAACCTAATCATAAATAAAAATAAAATAAAATAAATACCTAAACCAAAAAAAATAAACCTAAAATATATTTAAAATAAAACCTAAACCCTAAACTATAAAAAAAATAACTAAAAAAACAAAATAAATAAACTAAACCTAAACTATAATAAACTAAACTAAAATAAACAAATAAATAAACAAAACCTAAACTAAACCCAAAATAAACTAAACCTAAACCTAAACTAAATATAATAAAATAAACTAAAAATAAACCTAAACCTAAACTAAATAAAACCTAAAAATAAAATAAAATAAAATCCTAAACTAAAAAAAATAAATAAAAACCTAAACTAAAAAAAAATAAGAAAACCTAAAAAATAAAAAAAATAAAACTAAACTAAAAAATAAACATAATTTAAACCTAAACTTAAAATAAACTAAAAAATAAAAACCTAAACTAAAAAATAAACTAAATAAATAATCTAAACTAAAAAATAAAAATAAACCAAAATATAAATAAAAATAAAAAAATAAATAAAAACCTAAACTAAACCCAAAATAAATAAAGTAAAGTAATAAAAAATAAAAAAAATAACCAAAATATAAATAAAAAATAAAAATGTAAATAAAAAAAAAAATAAACTAAATAAACCTAAACCTACAAGTTTACTTAATTTTTTTAAAAAAAATTGTAAACCCTAAAACTAACCTTAAACCTTAAATCTACAACCCTAAACCCTAAAACACCGAAAACCCTAAACCTAAAACCCTAAACCCTAAAGCCTAAAGCCTAAGAAACCCTTAACCCTAACCCTAAACCCTAAACCCTAAACACTAAACCCTAAACTAACCTTAAAACCTAAAACCTAAAACCTAAAACTTAAACACTAAACCCTAAATAACCTAAAACCCTAAATAAACACTAACCCTAAAAATAAACCCTAAACCTAAATTAAAAACTAAACCCTAAATTGTAAAAAAACTAAACCCTAAATCTAAACATAAAAGCATAAGCTTAAAAATAAAACCTAACGATGAGGTTAATACTAAAGATATATCATGGTGGAACTGTGGTTCTAATAACTAAAGAAATAAGAATCGATATCTAAACTGTGTCTTATAAGATATAGTTCTAAAATAATCTTAAAAAACTTGGTGTGTTACTATAAATCAACAATTTATTCTCTAAAAAAAAAATCCTAAACACTAAACTAAAACCTAAACCCTAAACCTAAAAACTAAACCCTAAAACCTAAACCCTAAACCTTAAAAACCCTAAACCCTAGACCCTAAACCCTAAAACCCTAGACCCTAAGCCATAAACACTAAAATGTAAACCCTAAACCCTAAACCCAAAACCCAAAACCCTAAACCTTAAACCCTAAACCCTAAACCCTAAAACCTAATAAGCTAAAACCTAAACCTAAAACTAAATAAAACCTATAAATAAAATAAATAAAAAAACCTTAACCAAAATAAAATAAAAAAAACATAAACTAAAACCTAAACCTAAACCTAAACCTAAAAAAAAAAAAAAAAATAATAAAAATTAAAGTAAATAAAATAAATAAACTAAACTAAACTAAAAACCTAAATAAAATAAAAAAACCTAAAATAAATTAAAATAAAAAACTAAATAAAAACCTAAAAATGAAAAAATAAAACCTAAACCTAAAATAAAATAAAACAAATCTAAATCTAAACTAAAATAAACTAAACTAAAAAAAATAAAACCTAAACCTAAATCAAGATAAAATAAAATCAACTAAAAATAAACCTAAATTTAAACTTAAAGATAAAACCTAAAAAAAACAAAAATGAAAACCTAAAGCCTAAACATAAACCTAAAAAAAATATAAACCTAAACCTAATAAATAAAATAAAATAAACTTAACTAAAAAAAATAAACCTAAACCTAAACCAAAACCTAAACAAAAAAAATAACTAAAATAAAAAATCTAAACTAAAATAAATAAACCTAAAATGAATAAACTAAACTAAATAAAAATAAAAATAAACCTAAATAAAAATAATAGTAAAATAAACTAAATAAACATAAATCTACCACTTTACTTAATTAAAAAAAATTTTAAAAATTTTTAAAAAAAAATTAAATAAAAATACCCTAACCTAAACAAACTAACTAAAACCTAAACCCTAAACCCTAAACCCTAAACTTTAAACCCCTAAACCTAAACCCTAAACCTAAACCCTAAACTCTAAACCCTAACCCTAAAACCTAACCTAAATAATAATCCAAACCCTAAACCCTAAACCCTAAACTAAAACTAAACTCTAAAACTTAAAAGCCTAAAACCAAACTAATTAAAATAAAAATAAATAAATAAAAAAACCTAAACCTAAATAAATAATAAAATAAAAATAAAATAAATAAACTAAAACATAAACCTAAACTAAACCTAAAATAAAATAAAAAAATAAAACTAAACTAAACAAAATAAATAAACTAACTAAACTAAAAAAATAAAAGAAACCTAAACCTAAACTAAAATAAACTAGACTAAAATAAATAAAACCTAAACCTAAACCTAAAATAAACTAAACCTAAACCCTAAACTAAATATAATAAAATAAACTAAAAATAAAGCTAAACCTAAAATAAAAAAAATAAACTCTACAAATAAACCTAAAATAAAAACCTTAAATATAACTCAAAAAGAAAAAATAAATACCTAAACCTAAACCTAAATAAAACCTAACCATAAACCTAATAATAAAAGTAAAACCTAAACTTAAAAAATAAAATAAAAATTAAATTAAAATAAAAAATAAGCATAAACCTAAACCTAAACCTAAAAAAAAAAACTAAAATAAAAAAATAAATAAAAATAAATAAACTAAACTAAATAAAAATAATAAATATACCTAAAATAAATATAAACTAAATAAACTAAAACCAAAATTTAATTAAAAAAAACCCTAAACCCTAATCCCAATACACTAAATCCTAAACCCTAAACCCTAAAACCTAAAACTAACCTTAAACTCTAAACCCTAAACCAACAATCCTAAACATACAACCCTAAACCCCTAACTAAAAAACTAAAAACTAAAATAAGTAAAAAAAACTAAACTAAATCCTCCCCTCATTTTGCTAAACCCCCAAACTAAAACTAAAAAACTAAAATATAAAAATAATAAAACTAAAAGTTAAACAAAAATAAAAACAAAAACTAAAAAAAAAACTAAACTAAAACCTTAATAAAAAACTAATGAAAACCTAAACATTAAAGAAAACCTAAACTCAAAAGTAAATTAAAAAAAAAACCCAAACCCTATTAGAAAACCAAATGCTCCAACTACTCTGGCTCGAGCTTCTGATTCTTTGGGTATAGCTAAACCTTTTGCCTCTAAATCCTTCAAAGATGCCTTATTTGGTAAGGATTCTTCAACTTTTTTGGATCTTTCTTTAAAACTAGTTCGTACGACCTTCAAAGGTGTTCTTGCTATTATGTGCTCTTACTTGGATACTAAAAAACTAGCCGAGCCTTATGTGTATACTTTGTCTGGAAAATTTTCTTTAGATCCCTATGGAGAAAATTTGATTTTTCTATCATGATTTGAATATTTCTGGTGCTTTTTTTTATTTGTTTACTTGATGGTAGACATGTGCTAATTAAATTATCTAATGACCTTGATTATAGTCATATCTTTGCTCGTCGATCTTATTATGCTAAATACTTTCAAATGCATATTCTTAAATGGACTCCATCTTTTGACTTTAAAATGGAATCTCCTATAGCACCGCTTTGGTTATCTTTACCTAATCTTAGTTCACTTTTTAATTATCAATTCTTGCAGGCTGTGAGTTCTATTTTGGTAGACCCTTGCAAATCAATCAAGCAACCCCAGCCAAATCCAGGCCATCGATTGATCGGATCCTTGTTGAAATTGATGTAACAAAGAAATTTCCTAAGGAGGAGTGGATTGGATTAGAGAAATATAGATATTTCTAGCAGGTTGAGTTTGAAAACTTCCTTGCTTTTTGCAATCATTGTAAAACTCATGGGCATGATGTATCAAAATGTTTTGTTCCTCATCAGCATCTTCGAAAGAAAGCGGTTAAAGATCTTAAGGTTGGTGGAAAAATTGGACATTTAAAAAGTGATAAAAGAAATTCTTCTTTAAATGAAAAGGATAACGGTGTTGTGAATGAAATTGTTGATGTTTCTAATGATGTTCCTAATGTTTATAATGTTGTTCCCAATGTAAGTGGTAGTGATAAGCTTGTTAAAAATGCTTATGTAACTATTTTGGAGAGTAATCAGGTTTCGGCTACTATTATTTATGATATTCCTGAAAATTTGCAAGTGGATGATTTTCCTATTTTAGTTTCTAATTCTAAGGAGATTTGTGATAAAATTGCAGAAAATCTTATAGAAAATGTTTCTCTTATTTTGCCAAAAAAATTTTTAAAAGAAAATCTTATTTTATCTTCTTTGAATTTCGGCAAGAATGATGGTATGGAGCTTATTGATAATGTGCAACCAAGTTTTGTTTGGTTAATAAATCTATTTCCCTTTCTTTAACTATTTCGATGGTATTTTGTTAGTGATAATTCTGTTAATGGAGAATAAGGATTTATCTTATTGTCAAATGGGATCTTCTCCTAAATCTATTGTTAATGATGACAAAATTTTAATGATCAATCCATGGAAAATGAGATCGATTTTCAAACTATTTTTGTGAAAAGGAAAAAATGGTTTAAAAATTATCCTCTTAAAGTTTCTAGAACTACTAGATCTTCATCATCTTCTTTGCCAAATAAAAATTAATGTTTAACTTTCTTATTTGGAATGTGTGGGGTATTGGTACTCTAACTGTTAGAAATAGAATTAAGAATCTTTGTAGAATTTATAATGTTGGTTTCTTCATTTTTCTTGAACCTCTTATTTTTTTTCTAAAATAATGCATGCAGCTAGGATGATTGGTTTTAGAAATTTTTATTTCAATAGCAATAATAACATTTGGTTATTTTGGAATATCTCTTTTTCTACTAATGTTATTAATTATTTTCATCAAGTTATTAATGTGGATATTTCATTTGGTTATTATCATGCTTTTGGCTCTTTTGTTTATGATGCTTGTAACAAGTTAGGGAGGAGAATTCCTTGGGATCAATTATCAAATTTTGCTTCTGTTGTTAATAATTCTTGGATTGTTAGTGGGGATTTCAATATAGTTCTTTTTTTTAATGAAAGGAAAGGGGATTCTTTGCCAAATTTACATTAAATAGAAGATTTTGCAAATATGATTTTGGATTGTAATCCTTATGATGTTGGTTTCGTTGGTTCTCAATTTACTTGGAATAATCATTGTGGGATGGTTTGATCGCATTATTTAATAATTATTTGTTAAATTGTTAGCCTTTAACTTCGATGGAGCATCTTAGTAGAACTCTCTGATCATGCTCCTCTTTTGGTTTCTATTAAGGATGTTGTTCATAACAATAATGTCATTAGAAATTTTTATTTTCAAATTATGTGGTTACAAGATAAAAGTTTTTTTGATGTTATTGCTTATAATTAGCATGCTCCTCTTTCTCCTGATGATTTTGCATTTGGTGTGATGAGATTTTGGCTAAATCTTAAAAGGCTTAAGCATAATATCACTTGGTGGAATAGAAACTACATTAAAAATATTATTGATAATATCAATAATATGGAACAAAAGGTGAAAGATTTGGAAGAACTTGTTATTACGATTGTTCTTTGTTCTAATCTTGCTAAGCTAAAGATAATCTCATTAAGTTTTGTGGAGATTTGGAGGAGACTTATTGGAGACAAAATATTTTCATTTTGTAATGAAAAGGAGAGTTCTTGGTTACATTCAAAATAAAGAACTTTGATGGTTCTTGGCTTATCTAAAAAGAGGATATATTTTCTTCTACTCTTAATTATTTTAAAGATCTTTTAAATAAAAATTGTCAACTTGCATTTATCCAATCACTATCATCCCTTCTATTATGTCTATTGAGGATAATGAGTGCTTGGTTGCTCCTCCTTCCGATGTAAAATTTATAATATTTTAATGGTATGAATGTTGATTCTGTGCAAGGTAATGGTTACACTACTTTATTCTTTCAAAAAGCTTGGTTTATTATTAAAATTGATCTTGCTGATGTTGTTAAGGATTTTTTTCAAGGGATTTCTATTCCTAAATATTTTACTAGCACTTCTATTATTCTTATTCCTAAGAAAGATAATCCTGACTTTTGGAATGACTTTAGACCTATTAGTCTTTATACTTTTTTCAATAAATTGATTTCTAAAATTTTGATTAATAGGCTTAGTAAGTTTCTTCCTAAGATTATCTCTCCTAATCAAACTAGCTTTGTGAAAG
Source organism: Cymbidium sinense (assembly GCA_021442155.1). Lineage (NCBI taxonomy): Eukaryota > Viridiplantae > Streptophyta > Magnoliopsida > Asparagales > Orchidaceae > Cymbidium > Cymbidium sinense. Next base: position 151,661 of record JAKCPB010000766.1, on the reverse strand, counting down.
GTAGAACTATTTTGGATAACATCTTGCTTGCTCAAGAATTGATTCATGATTTGAATGTTAAAACTATAGGTGGAAACTTACTTTTTAAGTTTGACATCATCAAAGCTTATGATAACATTTCTTGGGATTTTCTTAATATCATTCTTACATTACTTGGTTTTTCTAATCATTTTCTTTCTTTGGTTAACAATATAATTAGAAATGTTTGGTTTTCATTAGTTATCAATGGTGAAAACTTTGGTTTTTTTTAATTCCTCTGAAGGTATGAGACAAGGTGACCCTCTTTCTTCATTGCTTTTTATTATTGCGGTTGAATATTTGTCTCATTAGCTTAATCTTTTTTTTAGAAAAATTCTAATATGTATTTCAAGAATCTTGGTGTTATCTCTCACTTAAGCTTTGCTAATGATTTCATAATTTTTTGTAATTGCTCGTTACATTATGTTAAAAAGCTTAAGGATTTTAAATAAATTTGAAAATGAAAGTGGCCTTTGATTAGTACTCATAAAAGTTGTTAATCACTTCTACTTCTATTTCTATTTATAGAATTAAAAAATAAAGGAAATCACTTTTTTTCTCATCAAAATCTTCCTATTAAATATTTAGGCTCCCCTTTATATTCCATAAAGAGATTCCATCTCTTTGATGAGGTAATTCATAATATTCAAAATAAAATTTCTACCATTGAATTTCATTTTTTATCTTTTGGCATAGATTAAGTTATTAAAAGTATTCTTTATTATCTTCCTTTTACTTGTTGCTTAATATTGTTCCTACTTCCCAAGTTCTTATCAAGATTGAAAGACTTTCAATAAGTTTTTTGGCTCTAGGAATTCGCCAAAAGGCTTCATTGGACTTCTTGGTCTAATATTTGTGGTACTATTTATGAAGGTGGTATTGGGTGTGCAGATCTTTAAGGGATTCCGCCAATGTTTTTTCGTATAAACTTTGGTGGAATTTTTGGAAAAATGAAAGTCTTTGGGTTAAATTCGTGAAATTTAAATATTTGTGGTGCTAAAATTCTACTTTCTCATGTTTATTTTAAAATTTCCCACATCCTTCATGATGGTAATGGTTGTGCTGATTATTTAGCTAATTTTGGTGCCAATTTAACTAATTTCACTTTATTTGAAAACTGAACATTGCCTAAATTATTATGAGGTTTGGTTAATTTGGATAACACTGGATTACCTTATCTCAGATTATAATTCCTTAGCTTGGTTTTATTATTAGTTTTTTATGATCCCTTATTTTTGTTTTTCCCTCTTTAAACCATCTTTGGGTTATGGTGATCTACTATGTTTCCCTCTTTGGGTCTATGTTTTTCAACTCTTGCTTTTTATTTTGGCCTCGTTGTTTCTCTCAGGTGGTTTTTGTAAGTGTAGCCTGGGGTTTTTTGGTTTTTTCCAGCTTGGTGGTTTCATGTCGGGCTTTTAAAAATTTTGGTTGTTTCTTATTTCCTCCTGGTTTGCATTGTCAGAGGCTTTTCTTTCAGATGAGTTTTCCTTTCTAGCATACTTCCAAACCTATTAAATATGCTACTATGGTGGTGTGGCTTTTGGCTAATGGTTGGTGGTTGGTTGGTTGGTTACTATTTTTGGTGGTTTATCTATGTCTTGATTTAGGCATGGTGGAGGTGGTTGGTAAGTTTTGTTGACTGTTTAGTGGTAGATTGTTTCTATTTTTATTCTTTGGGTTGGACCTCCTCTATACTATGTGGTTTGGGTATTGTTCTCAAATGGCTAATACCATGTGGTTGTTATTTGGCTTGGTCACTGGTTGGGTTGGGTTTTATTGCTATTTGGTTGGCTTATTTTCTTTCTTTTAAGCTTTGTATCTTTTGTCTCCGCTAGCTTTCCTACCCTTATGGATTGGATTTTCTTTTTCCTTTATTGGGTTTGGTGGCTGCTATCTCTCTTTACCCTTTCGTGGGCTATCTTAGATGGTTTTGGATTAATGATTATTGTTGGTCTTTTTTCTAATGTTTTTGGGTTGGGAGACTTGGATCTTTTGTTGTGGAGGTGGTTTGCTAGGAGGATTTATTATTGTTGGTTGGTTTGTGGTTGGGCTAGATTGGTTGGAGGAGTGGTCGCTTTCATGGTTTTTCTTGCTCCTTGACTGCTGGGAACCTCGTGGTTATCTTTAGTGTTTTTTTGCTTGTTTGCTCCTGCTTGACCTCTTTTCTCTTCAAAACACCCCATTTTCTTATTTGGGTGGCGCTCTGCCCACCTTTATTAGGTTTTTTTGTTATTGGCTCTTTCTATTTTGTTGAGGGAGGATCTTAGACTTATGGTTTTCCTTTTGCTCTTGTTTGTCTCTTAGTGTTGTTACTCATATCATGATGTTTGCTCCTCTTGATTTTGTTATTCCTTTTTGGTGGTGGCTTTGGTGGTGCTCCTTCTTTTTTTTGCTACTATCCTCATGGGTTGTTTGCTTATCTATCTTATTAAGCTTGGTTGTTCTGGTGGCTTGGTGGTTGGCTATTATCTTTGCTATATGGAGGGTTTTGCAGGCTTGTTGGAGGACCATCTTTGGATAATGTTCTACACAAGGTATGATGGCAATGATGGCGTTGATGTTTCTCACTCTTTCTTCTTCTGGCTCATAGCGCTATATGTAATCGTAACACTTCTCCTAAAGTTTGGATGCTTACATATAGTTCTCTCGAGATGATTGTAATTGAGTTGAGCCTTTTTCTTTACTTTACTCCTTTATCTTCTCTACTCTTTATGATTGATTAATTGTACCTTTCAAAAGTATGTTGAAGATTTGTTTTACAAGTTAGGACACTTTGCAAGTGGATCTTGCTATCAAGGACCACATGAAGTTGGTATACATAGATTTTCGCTATATTACTTAGTCATTTTGTTCTTCTTTTCCCTAATTATTGTAATAGTTAGGGTTTTATCTCTTTAGACTTATTGGAGTTTCTTGAGCATTTTAGAGATTTACCCTAATAATTTTCTAACAAAATTTTCCTAATTTCCCAAAAAAACACTCTAAACCCTAAACCCTAAATCCAAACCCTAACCTTAAACCCTAAACCCTAAACCCTAAAACCCTAAACCCTAAACTCTAAACTAACCCTAAACCCTAAACCCTAAACCCTAAGAACCTAAACCCTAAACCCTAAACTAAACCCTAAACTAAACCCTAAACTACCTAACCAACCTAGCTAACCCTAAAACCCCACCTAAACACTAACCTAAAACCCTAAATGCAAATAAACCCTAAACCTTAAAACCCTAAACCCAAAACCCAAAACCTTAAAACCCAAAACCCAAAACCCAAAACCTAAACCCTAAACCCTAAAACCTAAAACCTAAACCTAAACTAAATAAAACCAAAAAGTAAAATAAATAAAACCTAAACCTAAAAAATAATATAAAACCTAAACTAAAAAAAAATAAAATAAAATAAAAAAATTAAAAAAAACTAAAATAAAATAAATAAAACCTAAACTAAACTAAAATATAATAAACCTAAGAATAAAACCTAAATAAAATAAAAACTAAACGTAAAATAAAAACAAAGTAAACCTAAAGTAAAATAAATAAAAACCAAACCTAAAAAATAAACCTAAAAATAAATAAAAAAAATAAAACTTAAACCCTAAACTAAAAAAAAACCTAAATCTAAAATAAAAATAAACCTAAACCTAAACTAAAAGAAATAAAACTTAAACCTAAACCTATAATAAACTAAACCTAAACCTAAACTTAAACTTACTAACATAAATAAACTAAATATAAACCTAAACCTAAACTAAAAAAATTAAACCTAAAAATAAACCTTAAATAAAAACTTAAAACCTAAACCTAAACCTAAATCTAAAAAAAAACCTAAACCTTAACCTAAAAAATAATTAAAAATAAAAAACCAAAATTAAAATAAATATACCTAAAATAAATAAACTAAATTAAATAAAAATAAATAAAACTAAATAAAAATTAAAAATTAAGTAAACTAAAATAAATAAAAAATAAACTAAATATACTAAGTAAAATTAAACCTATCGATTTACTTATTTTAAAAAAAATCTTAAACCCTAAACCTACAACATAAATAGTAAACCCTTTAATTTTAAAGTTAAACTAAAAAAAATAAACCTAAATAAAAATAAAAATAAACTAAACTAAAATAAATAATTAATAAACTAAATTTACTAAATAAACCTAAACGTACCGGTTATTAAAAAAATAAAATAAAAAACCATAAACTCTAAACTAACCATAAACCAAAAACACTAACCCTAAAAACCCTAAACCCTAAACACTAAATCCAAACTATAAACCCTAAACCCTAAGCCCAAAAACTAACCATAAACCTACAACCCTTAACCCTAAACCTTAAATCCTAAACCCTAAAAAACCCTAAACACTAAACCCTATATAAAAAAAATAAAATAAAAAATAACCCTAACTTTAAACCCTAAACCCTAAACCCCTAAACCCTAAAACTAAACCTAAACCCTAAACCTAAAACCTAAACCCTAAACCCTAAACTCAAATCCCTAAAAACCCTAAACCCTAAACCCTAAACCCTAAACCCTAAAGCCTAAAACCCTAAAATCTAAACCCTAAAACCTAAACCTAAACTAAATAAAACCAAAAATAAAATAAATAAAACTTAATCCTAAATAAATAAAATAAAATAAAACTTAAACTAAAGCTATAAACAAAAAAAAACCTAAACATAAACCTAAACCTAAAATAAAATAAAATAAAATAAAACTAAATAAAATAAAAATAAATAAAAACCTAAACTAAACTAAAAAAAATTAAATAAACCTACAAATAAAAACCTAAATAAAATAAAACCCAAATGAAAAATAAAAATAAAATAAAATAAAACCTAAACCTAAAAAATAAACCTAAAAATTAATTAAAAAAAACCTAAACCCTAAACTAAAAAAAAGCTAACCTAAAATAAACAAAATAAAATAAACCTAAACCTTAACTAAAATAAACTAAACTAAAATAAATAAAACCTAAACCTAAACCCAAAATAAACTAAACCTAAACCCTAAACTAAATAAAATAAAATAAACTAAAAATAAACCTAAACCTAGATGAAAAAATAAAACCTAAAAATAAATTTAAAATAAAAACCTAAAACCTAAACCTAAAAAGATAAAACAAAAACCTAAACCTAAACCTAAAAATAAAAAATAAAACCTAAACCTAAAAAATATAAAAATAAAACTAAAGTAAAAAAATAAACACAAACCTAAACCTAAACCTAAAAAAATAAACTGAAATGAAAAATCTAAACTAAAATAAATAAACAAAAAATTAATAAACTAAACTAATAAAATAAAACATAAACTAAATAAAAATAAAAAATAAACTAAACTAAAATAAATAAAAAATAAACTAAATAAACTAAGTAAACCTAAACATACCAGTTTACTTAATTTTTTTTTAAAAAATACCCTAAACCCTAAATCATTATCCATAAACCCTAAATTCTTAACCCTAAACCCTAAACACTAAAATTCACCCTAAACCAAAAACCCTAAACCTATAACTGTAAATCCTAAACCCTAAACCGTAAACCCAAAACCATAAACCCTAAACCCTAACCCTAACCATAACCCTAAACCCTAAACCCAAAACCCTAAAATCCTAAACCCTAAACTCTAAACTAACCCTAAACCCTAAACCCTAAAGCCTAGACTCTAAACCATAACCATAAAACCTAAACCCAAAACTCCAAACCCTAAACCTAAACCAAAAGTAACTAAATAAATTAAAAAGTTTTTAACTAAACCCTAAAACTTAATAAAACTAAACCTAAACCTAAACCTTAGGAATGGGTAGAACCTTGACGGTAGGAACATCACCGTCAACTATAATTAGTTTAGAAATGGTGGTCAAAGCGAAGGGAGAGCGCTATCCTATGGTGGTGGGTGCACCGGATATGAGGTAGTGGCATTGGTGGTTATGGAGGTCAGAGGAGCGACTAAGGTTACAGCCGTAGTGGAGGTGGAGGGAGCGATCGAGGGTATGGTGGTTGATCTCGTAACTCAAGAGGATGGGGTGGTTCTGATGGGAACTCGAGAAACTGAAGAATGGTCGATCTGATCTAGTGCTTATGAAACTGTGTCCTTATAGTACAGATAGTTCTAGTTATCTAGGGATTTTGATTTACTATATGCATGCTCATTTTTTATCTATATCGTCGCTTGCATCTTAGAAAACTTGGTGTGTTACTTGGTTGATGAAATCAAAAAGAAGAAATGTTGAATCTGAATTTGTTCTCTATTAAAAAAAACAAAACCAAAAACCCTAAACTAAAACTTGAACCTTAAACCTAAACCCTAAACCCTAAACACTAAAATAAAAAATAAAAAAATAAAAAAAACCTAACACTAAACCCAAAATCCAAAACCTTAAACTATATAACCTACAACCCTAAAACCTAAACTCTAAACCCTAAACCTTAAACCTTGAAAACCTAAAAACCTAATGCTGAACTAAATAAAACGTAAAAATAAATAAACCTAAACCTAAATAAAATAAACAAATACAATAAAATAAAATAACTAAACTAAAACATAAACCTAACTTTAAACCTACAAATAAAATGAAAAAGAAAAAGTAAACTAAAATAAAATAAATAAAAACATAAACTAAACTAAAAAAATAAAATAAACCAAAAAATAAAAAACCTAAATAAAATAAAAACTAAACCAAAATTATAAATAAAATAAATCTAAACAAAAATAAAATATAAACTAAATAAAAACTTAAACCTAAAAAATAAAACCTAAAAAAAAACCTAAAAATAAATAAAAAAAAACCTAAACCTTAAACAAAAAAAAAGCCTAAACTTAAAATAAACAAAATAAAATATACCTAAACCTAAACTAAAATAAACAAAACTAAAATAAATAAACCTAAACCTAAACCTAAACTATAAACTAAATAAAATAAAATAAACTAAAAATAAACCTAAACCTAAACTAAAAAATAAAACTTAAAAATAAACCTAAAACCTAAACCTAAAAAAAAACTTAAACTTAAAAATAAAAATATAAAATAAAACCTAAACCTAAAAAATAAAATACAAATAAAACTAAACCAAAAAATAAACATAAACCTAAATGTAAACCTAAAAAATATACTAAAATAAGAAAACTAAACTAAATAAATAAACTTAAAATAAACTAAAATATATAAAAAATAAACCAAATGAACTAAACCTAAATTTATTTAATTTAAAAATAAACCTAAACTTAAGCCCCAAACTAAACCTAAAACCTAAACCATAAATCATAAATCCTAAACCCTAATAATAATAATAATAATAATAAACCCTTAACCCTTGACACTAAACCCTAGAACTAACCCTAAACCCTAAACCTACAACCCTAAACCTTAAACCCTAAAACCTAAAACTTAAACCCCAAACCTAAAACCCTAAACTCTAAACCCTAAACCCTAAACCCTAAACCCTAAACCATAAACACCCTAAACCCTAAAATCTTAAAGCATAGACACTAAACCCTAAACCCTAAACGCTAAAACCCTAAATCCTAAAACCCTAAACCCTAAACCCTAAACACTAAAAACCTAAAAAACTAAACCTAAAAAATAAAATAAAATAAAACTCATCTAAAAAATAAACCTAAACTTAAACCTAATCCTAAACCTAAAAAATAAACTAAAATAAAAACCTAAAATAAAAGAAATAAACCTAATATAAATAAACTAAACTAAATAAAGAAAACCTAAAATAAAAAATAAAATAAAACTAAGTAAACTAAATAAACCTAAACCTATAAGTTTACTTAATTTAAAAAAACACCAAACCCTAAATCTATAATCCTAAACCCTAAACCCAAAAACTAACCCAAAACCTTAAAAACACAAAAAATAAAAAAACCCTAACCTAAACTTTAAACCTTAAAACTAATCCTAAACCCTAAACCATAAACCCTAAAAAACCTTAAACCCTAAACTCTAAATCCTAAATCCCAAATCCTAAACCCTAAACTCTATCCTTAAACCCTAAACCTTAAAATCATAAACCCTAAACCCTAAACCCTAAACCTCAACCCCCAAACCCTAAACATTAAACACCAATCCATAAATTTAAACCTAAGTAACTAAATAAATTAAAAAAAACCTAAACCCTAAAACTTACTAAAGTTAAACATAAACCTAAACTCTAAGAATGAACCTGATGGCAGAACATCACCATCAACCAGCTTAGATTTGGAGGTGCAGAGGCAACATTATCATAGTTATGGTGGGGATCTGGAGGTGGATATGGAGTTGGTTATAGAGGAGGAGAGAGGTTACATGGTGGCGAGGGAGCGATCGGGATATGATGGTGGATCTCGCTACTCGAGAGGTCGGGGAGGGTCTGATGGGAATTGAAGGAAATCGAAGAATAATCGATACAATATGCTGCTTATGGAACTGTCTTTATAAGAGATAGTTATAGTTATCAAGTTTTGATTTGCTCTATGCTCATCTTTTATCTATGTCATCGCTTGGGCCTTAGAATTCTTGATGTGTTACTTGGTTAATAAATTTAGAAAGAAGAAATGTTGAATCTAAATTTATTCTCTATCAAAAAAAAACCAAAAACCTTTAAACTTAAACTAAAACCTGAACACTAAACCTCAAACATAAACCCTAAACCCTAAACCTTAAGAATTTTAAAAAATAAAAAAATAAAAAATCCTAGCCCTAAACCCTAAACCTACAACACTAAACCTACAACCATAAACCCTAAACCCTAAACCCTAAACCCTAAGAAATCCTAAACCCTAAACCCTAGCCCTAAACTCTTAACCTTAAAAGCATAAACCCTAACTTGCTAAACCCTAAATCCAAAACTCTAAACCCTAAACCCTAACCCTAGACACTAATCATTAAACCCCAAACCCTAAACCTAAACCTAAAGAAACTAAATAAATTAAAAAACAAACCTAAACCTTAATACTTAATAAACCAAACATAAACCTAAATAAGAATGGGCGTAACCTTGACAAAGGAACATCACCATCAACCGTGCTCGATATCAGCTGATGGAGGAAAAGAAGGAGGCGGAAATTATCGTAGTGGTGGTGGGGGATCTGGTGGTGCTGGTGGATATCGAGGTGGTGGTCAGAGCAGTGGTGGTAATGTAGGCAAGAGGAACAATGGAGGTTGCAGTTATGGTGCTAGCGGAGGGAGAAATTAGGGACATGATGGTGGATCCGCTCTGAGAGTCGGGGTGGTCCCGATGGGATATGAAGAAATCAATAACCATCCGACTGCCGCTTATTGAATTGCCTTTATAGTAGAGGCGTATTATAAGCTTTTGATTTGCTTTGCGCGTGCTCATTTTTTATCTATGTTGTCTTATGTCTTAAAAACTTGTTACTTGGTTGATGAAATCAAAAGAAGAAATGTTGCATCTAATTAGTGCTCATAAGAAAACCTAAAACCTTAGACCCTAAACTAAAACCTAACCTAAACCTAAAATCTAACCTGAAACACAAACCCTAAACGCTAAATCCTAAAAATAAAAAATAAAAAAATAAAAAAAACCTAACCCTAAACCATAAACCTAAAACCCTAAATCCTAAACCCTAAAACCTACAACCCTAAACCCAATACTCTAAACCCTAAACCCTAAACCCTAAACCTTAAACACTAAAAACCTAATAACCTATTCATAAACTAAATAAAACCTAAAAATAATATAAATAAACAAAACTAAATCTAAATAAAATAAAAGGATAAAATAAAATAATAACCTAAATTAAACCTTAAACCTAAACCTAAGCTTAAAAATAAAATAAAATAAATAATAAAACTAAACTAAAATAATATAAATAAAACATAAACTAAAAATAAAATAAACTAAAATCTTAAATAAAATAAAAACTAAACAAAAAATAAAAATAAAAAAAACTAAAATAAAAAAAAAAATTAACTAAATAAAGACCTAAACCAAAAACAAACCTAAAAATAAATAAAAATAAAACCTAAACCCTAAACTTAAAAAAACCTAAACCTAAAATAAACAAAATAAAATAAACCTAAACCTAAACTAAAATAAATAAAACCTAAACCTAAACCTAAAATAAACTAAACCTAAACCCTAAACTAAATAAAATAATATAAACTAAAAATAAACCTAAACCTAAACTAAAAAGTAAAACCTAAAAATATACCTAACTTAAAAACCTACAACTTAAACCAAAAATAAATAAAATAAAAACCTAAACCTAAACCTAAAAATAAAATAAAAAATATAAACCTAAAAAATAAAATTAAAAAAAAATTAATTAAGAAATAAACATAAACTTGATCCTAAACCTTAAAAAAAACCTAAAATAAAAAACTTAAACTAAAATAAATAAACAAAAAACAAATAAAATAAAATAAAATCATTAAAAAAATAAATAAATAAACTAAGAAAACCTAGACCACTTAATTTAAAAATAAACCTAAACTAAATCCTGAACCCTAAACCTAAACCCTAAACCCTAAACCATAAACCCTAAACTCTAAAAATAAAAAAATAAAAGAAAATCCTAAACCCTAAACCCTAAACCCTAAACCCTAAAACTAACCCTAAACCTTAAACCTACAACCCTAAACCCTAAACCCTAAAACCTAAAGTCCTAAACTCCAAACCCAAAACCCTGAACCCTATAACCCAAACCCTAAACCCTAAACCCTAAATCCTAAGCCCTATACCCTAAACACTTAACCTAAAACCCTAAACCCTAAACCCTAAAACCTAATCTTAAACCCTAAACCCTAAAATCATAAACCCTAAAACTCTAAACCAGAAACCCAAAACCCTAAACCCTAAACCATAAACCCTAAAAACCTAAAAAACTAAACCTAAATTATAAAATAAAAATAAAACTCAACTAAAAAATAAACTTAAACCTAAAAAATAAACTAAAAGAAAAAAAACCTAAAATAAATAGACTCAACTAAATAAAAATAAAAAATAAATTAAGTAAACTAAATAAACCTAAACCGAAAGGTTTATTTAATTTCTTTTTAAAAAAATCATAAACCCTAAATTCTAAACCCTAAACCATAAACACAAAAACTAACCCTAAACCCTAATCCCCAAACCTAAAATTCTGAACCTATAACCCTAAACCCTAAACCCTAAACCCTATAAATAAAAAAATAAAAAAATAAAAAAACCCTAACCCTAAACCCTAAACAAACCGCAACCCTAAACCCTAAAAAATTGTAAACCCTAAACTTTAAACCCTAAACCCTAAACCCTAAAACCTACCCTAACCCTAAACCCTAAACTCTAAAATCATAAACCTTAAAACCTAAACCCTAAATCCTAAACCCTAAACCCTAACCCTAAACCACAAACCCTAAACTTAAACCTAAGTAACTAAATAAATTAAAAAATATACCAACACCCTAAAACCTAATAAACCTAAACTTAAACCCTAAGAATCGTAACCTTGGCAAGAGAACATCACATCATAGATCGGTGGAGGAAGGCAGGTGGTTATCGTAGTGGTGCAAGATTTGGAGGTGCTAGTGGAGGTGAGGTGGTTATGGAGGTGGGAGGAGCGATGGAGGTTACAATCATGGTGGTGGCAGAGGGAGAGAATAGGGATATGATGGTGGATCCCTTTACTCGAGAGGCCAAGGTTGTGCTGATGGGAACTTGAGAAAATGGAAGAATGACCCACGACTGCTACTTATGGAACTATGCCTTTATAGTTGAGATGGTTAGTTATCAAGGTTTTGATTTGCTATGCGTTTTTTTTTATCTATGTCGTCACTTGGCTCTTAGAAAACTTGGTGTGTTACTTGGTTGATGAAATCAAAAATAAGAAATGTTGAATATAATTTTATTCTCTCTTACAAAAAAATGAAAACCCTAAACACTAAACTAAAACCTAAACCCTAAACCTCAAACATAAGCCCTAAGAATAAAAAATTAAAAAACCCTAACCCTAAACCATAAACCTATAACACTCAACCTACAACCCTAAACCCTAAACCCTAAACCCTAATGCTAAACCCTAAACCCTAAAAGAATAAACCCTAAAATCATAAACCCTAAATCCTAAACCCTAATCCTAAAACCTCAAAACTAAACCTCCTAAACACAACCCAAACCCTAAACCCAAAACCTAAACTTAAAGTAACTAATAATTAAAAAAAACCTAAACCCTAAAATTTTAATAAACATATAGAATATCACCTTGAGCAAAGGTTGGTCTAGATCTAGTTATGTATGAAGGCAAAGCGTGATTGCTTTCAGTGGTGGGAGTATCAGGTGCTAGTGGATATCGAGGTGGTGGTGAGGTAGGTGGGAGGAGCGATAGAGGTTATAGCCATGGTGGTGGAGAAGGGAGAGATTGGGGATATGATGATGGATCCCGCTACTCGAGAGGTCAGGGTGGTCTTGATGGGAACTAAAGAAACTGAAAAATGGCCGATCCGATCTGCTGCTTAAGCAACTGGGTCTTTACAGCAAAGGCGGTTCTAGTTATCTAGGGTTTTTTATTTGCTCTATGCATGCTCATTTTTTATTTATGTCGTAGCTTGAGTCTTAGAAAACTTGGTGTGTTACTTGTTTGATGAAAGAAAAGAAGAAATATTGAATCGAATGTGTTCTCTCTATAAAAAAACCAAAACTCAACTAAACTAAAACCTAAACCCTAAAACCTAAATAAACTAATCCATAAACCCAAAACCCAAAAAAAAAATTAAAAAATTAAAATATATAAAAAAAACTAACCCTAAACCAAACCTACTAAAACCCCAAACCCTAAACCCTAAACCCTAAACCATAAACATTAAACCCTAAAAGAAAATAACCTAAACTAAATAAAACCTAAAATAAAATAACTAAAACACGCCTAAATAAAATAAAATAAATAAAATAAAACCTAAACTAAAACCTAAACCTTAACCTAAACCTAAAAATAAAATAAAATAAAAAAATAAATTAAAACATAAACTAAACTAATAAAATAAAATAAACCTAAAAATAAAAAACATAAATAAAATAAAACTAAAAAAATAAAATAAAATAAACCTAAAATAAAATAAAATAAAACTAAATTAAAATAAAGCTAAAAGAAAACCTAAAATAAATAAAATATAAAAAACCTTAAACTAAAACAAACTAAACTAACATAAAATAAAATAAAATAAACCTAAACTAAAATAAACTAAATTTAAATAAATAAAACCTAAACTTAAACCTAAAATAAACTAAACCTAAATGATAATCTAAATAAAATAAAATAAACTAAAATAAATGTAAACCTAAATTTTAAAAAAACCAAAATATAAACTAAAATAAAACCTAAAACTTAAACCTAAAATAATTAAATAAAACCTAAACCTAAACCTATAAAATAAAAAAAACTTAATCCAAAATAATAAAATAAAATAAAACTAAACTAAAAAATAAACATAAACCTAAACCTAAACCTAAAAATAAACTAAAAAACCTAAACTAAAATAAATAAATGTAAAATAATAAAATAAATTAAATAAAAAAAATAAAAAAAGAAAAAAAAATAAAATAAACTTAAATAAATAAAAAAATAAACAAAATAAACTAAAACTTAAACCTACAGTTTACTTAATTTAAAAATAAACAACTAAACTTAAAACTAAACCTAAACTACTAAACATAAACCCTAAACCCTAAAATAAAAAATATAATAATAAAAAAAATAAAGAAACCCTAACCCTAAACCTTAAAACTAACCCTAGGCCTAAACTAAACCAACCCTAAACCCTAAACCTGAACTAACCTAAAACTAAACCCTAAACCACTAAACCTAAACCCCCAAACCCACAAAACCTAAAACACATAAAAATAAAAAATTAAACTCAACTAAAAAAAATAAAACATAACATAAAAATAAACTAAATAAAAACCTAACAAAATAAAATAAATAAACTAAATAAATAAAATAAAAATAAACCTAAATAAAATTTAAAATAAAGTAAACTAAAAATAAATAAAACTCAATAAACTAAATAAAATAAATAAACCTAAAACCCTAAACCCATCCTAAACCCTAAACCATAAACCTAAACCCTAAACTTAAACCCTAAACCCCCCTTACCAAAATAAACCCTAAAACCCCAAACCTACTAAACTAAAATAAACCTAATAAATAATAAAAAAACCTAAACCTAAATAAATAAAAAACCTTAAACTTAAAATACTCTTAAACCCTAAACCTAAATATAAAAAATAAAATAAAATAAATAATAAAACTAAACTAAATAAAATAAATAAAGCCTAAAAACTAAATAAAAATAAATAAATAAAATAAAATAAATAAAATAAAACCAAATGTAAAATAAAAAGAAAATAAATAAAATAAAAAATAAAACTAAATAAAACCTAAAATAAAAGAAACTTAATAATAATAAAAAAAAATAAAAACCCTAAACTAAAAACCTAAACCTAAAATAAAATAAAATAAAATAAAACTAAACTAAAAATAAACTAAACTAAAATAAAATAAAACCTAAACCCTAAAATAAATTAAACTAAAAACCAAATGAAATAAAAAATAAAGTAAAATAAACTAAACCTAAAATGAAACAAAAAAAACCTAAAACCTAAACCAAAAAAAATAAATTAAAACCTAAACCTAAAACTAAAATAACAAAAATAAAACCTAAACATAAAAAATAAAATAAACATAAACTAAACTAAAGATAAACATAAACTAAATGTAAACCTAAAATAAACTAAAATAAAACCTAAACTAAAAAATAAACTTAAAATCTAAACTAAATAAAAAAAATAAAATAAAATAAAATATATAAATAAAATAAATAAAAAAATGAACTAAATAAACTAAATAACTAAACTTAATTTTAAGAAAACCTAAACCCTAAACCTAAACCTACCCTAAACTAAACCTAAACCCAACCTAAACAAATAAACCCTAACCCTAAACCCTAAACCAACCCAAACCCTAAACCTCCTAACTAACCAAACTCAAAACCCAAACCCAAACCTAAAATAACAAACACTAAACCTAAATCAACCATTTCACTAAACCCAAAACCAAACCATAAACTCACCTCCTAAACTCTAACCTAATCTTAAACCCTACCTAAACTAAACTTAAACCTAAACCCTAAACCACTAAACCCACTTAACTAAACCATACCCTAAACCTTAAAACCACAACCCCATAAACCTAAAACCTAAACCTAAAGTATAAACCCTAAAACCTAAACTCTAAAGATTAAACCTAAACCTTAAACCCCAAACCCAACCTAAAACCTAACCTAAAAAACCCAAACTAAAACCTAAAGTAACTTAATAAATTAAAATAAACCTAAACCATAAAACCTAATAAACCTAAACCTAGAATGGGCCTTCGGCAAGAATCATCAATCAGGTCTAGATCTGTGGTGGAGAAGGCGATGTTGTGGTTATCAGTGGTGGTGGGGATCTAGAGGTGCTTGGATATGGAGGTGGTGGTCAGTAATGGTGGTTATGGAGGCGGAGGCGATGGAGGTTACCTGTGGTAGTGGAGGAGGAGAGATCTCGGAGATGATGGTGAATCACTGCTAGAGAGCCGGTGGTTGATGGGAAATTAAAGAAGAAGAATGGTCGATCCACTCTAATGCAACTATATCTTTATAGTAGAGATGATTCTAGCTATCTAGGGCTTTTGATTTTCTCTATACGTGCTCATTTTTTTATCCATGTCGTCGCTTGTGTCTTAGAACACTTGTTGTGTTAATTGGTTGATAAAATTTAAAAGAATAAAAGTTAAATCTAAATTTGTTCTATGTTAAAAAAAGCTAAAAACCCTAAACCCTAAACCAAAACCTAAACCCTAGACCTAAAATCTAAACCCTAAACCCTGAACCCTTAACCCTAAAACCCACAAACCCTAAACCCTAAACCCTAAAACCTAAAATCCTAAAACCATAAATCCTAAATCCCAAAACCCAAACCCTAAACTAACCCAAACTAAACCCAAAACTAACCCTAAAAAGCAAAAAACCTAAAACTAAACTAAACTAAATAAAACCTAATAATAAAATAAATAAATAAACCTAAACCTAAAAAAAAATAAAATAAAAAATATAATAAAATTTTAAACTAAAACTAAACCTAAAAATAAAATAAAATAAAATAAAAATAAACTAAAATAAAATAAATAAAACATAAATTAAACTAAAAATAAAATAAACCTAAGAATAAAAAAACCTAAAAAAATAAAGACTAAATGTAAAATAAAATAAAATATAAACAAAATAAAAACCTAAACCTAAAATAAAAACCTAAAAATAAATAAAAAATAAAACCTAAACCCCAAAAAACCTAAACCTAAAATAAAAATAAAATAAAAAAATAAAATAATCCTAAACTAAACTAAAAATAAACTAAACTAAAATAAATACAACTTAAACCTAAACCTAAAATAAAAAACTAAAAACCTAAACTAAAATAAAATAATAATAAACTAAAGAAAACCTAAACCTAAACTAAAAAATAAAACCTAAAACAAACCTAAAATAAAACCTAAACTCTAAAATAATAAAACCTAAACTAAACATAAATAAATATAAACCTAAAAAAATAAAATAAAAATAAAACTTAACTAAAATAAGCATAAAGCTAAACCTAAACTAAAAAACTAAAAAAAAAAAAAAAAACCTAAACTAAAATAAATAAACCTAAAATAAAATAAACTAAATAAAAATAAAAATAAACCTAATAAAATAAAAGAAATATAAAAAAAATAAATTAAATAGAACTAAATAAACTAAATAAACCTAAACCTATGGTTTGCTTAATTAAAACCTAAACCATAAAAATAAACAATAAACCCAAACCCTAAACTCTAAACCCAAAAAAGCATAAATCATAAAACCACACCCACAAACCCTAAAACCTAAACTAACCCTTCACCAAAAACAACCTAAACCTAAAGTAACTTAAAAATAAATCTAAACCATAAAACCCAATAAACTTAAACCCTAAGAATGGGCAAAACCTTGGGAGAACATCATGTCAGCTCAGCCCAGATCATGGTGGAGCGAAGGTAGCGTTGGTTATACAGTGGTGGTGGGGATGGAGGTGCTGGTGGATATGGAGCGATGGTGGTTGAGGAGATGGAGGTTATAACCATGGTGGTGGATCACTAGAGAACGGATGGTTTTTGATGGGCGAAGAATGAGATCGATCTACTATTATGGAACTATGTCTTTATAGTAGAGATGATTCTTATCTAGGGTTTTAATTTGCTCTATGCATGCTCATTTTTATCTCAGTGTCTTAGAAAACTTGGTGTCACTTGGTTGATTAAATTGAAAAGAAAGAAATGTTGAATATGAATTTGTTCTCTATTTAAAAAAACCTAAACCCTAAACTAAAACTTGAACTTTACCTAAACAAACCTAAACTAAACCATAAACCATAAACTAATAAAACCCAAAACTCTAAACCATAAATCCTAAACCCTAAACCTACACCTAAAACCTCAACTAAACAAACCCCAAACCTAAACCTAAACTAAAACTAAACTAAATAAAACCTAATAATAAAAATAAATAAAATAAACCTAAAATAAATAAATAAATAAAACATAAATTAAAACTTAAACTAAACCTAAGAAAATAAGAGAAAAAAATAAAAATTAACTAAAATAAATAAATAAAACTTAAACTAAACCAAAAAAAATTAATAAAACTAAGAATAAAACCTAAATAAAATAAAACTAAATGTAAAATAAAATAAAATAAACCTAAAATAAAATAAAACTAAATAAAACCTAAACATAAAAATAAAATGTAAAATAAATAAAAAATAAAAACCTAAACTAAAAAAATCTAAACATAAAATAAAATAAAATTGACATAATAAAATAAACTAAACCTAAACTAAAATAAACTAAACTAAATTAAATACAAACCTAAACCTAAAATAAACTAAACCAAAACCTAAACCTAAACTTAAAAAATAAAATAAAATAAACAAAAATAAACCTAAATAAACTAAAATAAACCTAAATAAACCTCTAAAAAAATAGAAACCTAAACCTAAACCTAAAATAAAAATAAAAAAACTAAAAATAAAATAAAATTAAACTAGACTAAAAAATAAAAACTAAACCTAAATGTAAAATAAATTAAAATAAAACTAAACTAAAATAATAAAACTAAATTAAATAAATAAAATAAACTTAAATAAAAAAAATAAAAAAATAAATAAATAAAATAAAATAAACTAAATAAACTTGCACCTATTACTTAAACCCATAAACCACTAAACCTAAACCCTACCACTAAACCTAAAACTCCACTGACCCTAAACTAAACCTGACCCATACCCTAAATTAAACCCTAACTGACCTAAATCCTCCTACACTAAACCTAAACTCTAAACCATACACTTAAACCTAAACCCTTAAACCTCCAGGCCACTCCCAACCTTTAACTCTACCCTAGGCTTTGGACCCTCAAATAAACCAAGTCTAAACCCTAAACCCTAAACCCAAACCATATTCCTAAACCTCAGGCCTTAAACCCTGCCTAAACCCTAAACAACCACCAAACCCCACAAACCTACCTAAACCTAAACCCTAAACCACACTAAACCCTACCCTAAACTTAAAAACCTAAACCTAAAACTAAATAAACCTAATAATAAAAAATAAATAAATAAACTTAAACTTAAATAAAATAAACCTAAACCTAAAAATTAAAAAATAAACTAAAATAAAATAAAAAAATAAACTAAAAAAAAAAAAAAAATAAACTAAGTATAAAACCTATTTAAAATAAACTAATAAATATAATAAAATAAACCTAAAATAAAATAAAATAAAATAAATATAAAAAACCTAAAAAAAAAAAACCTCAAAATAAAAACTATAAATAAATAAAAAAAATAAAACCTAAACCCATAAAGAAAACCTAAACTAAAATAAAATAAAATAAACAAAATAAAATAAACCTAAACTACATTAAAATAAACTAAACTAAATAAATAAAACCTAAAAATAAAAAAGGTAAACCTAAACCTAAACCTAAACTAAATAAAATAAAATAAACTAAAATAAACCTAAAACTAAACTAAAAAATAAAACCAAAAATAAATGTAAAATAAAAACCTAAAACCCCTAAAAATAAAATAAAACCTAAACTAAAAAATAAAAATAAAATGTAAACCTAAAAAATAAAATAAATATAAAACTCAAAAAATAAACCTAAACCTAAAAAATAAACTAAAATAAAAAAAAACCTAAACTAAAATAAATAAACCTAAAATAAATATACTAAACTAAAAAAATAAAAAAATAAACTAAATAAATCTAAACCTATCGATTTACTTAATTTTAAAAAAAAACTAAACCCTAAACCTACAACCGTATAGATGCTCATTTTTTATCTATGTCATCGCTTATGTCTTAGAAAATTTTGGTCTACTTGGTTGATGAAATTGAAAAGAATAAATGTTGAATCTAAATTTGTTCTTTTTTAAAAAAAAAAACCCTACCCTCTAAACTAAAACCCAAAACCCTAAACCTAAAACTAAAAACCTAAATCTTAAAACTAAACCCTAAACCTAAAATGCTAAAAACCTAAACCTAAACTAAATACAACCTAGAAAAATAAAAAATAAAAACCTAAGCCAAAATAAAATAAAAATATATAATAAAATAAAAACCTAAACTAAACCTAAACCTAAATAAAAAAATAAAATAAACTAAAATAAAATAAATAAAAACTAAACTAAAATAAAAACCTAAATAAAATAAAACTAAACCTAAAATAAAATAAAATAAAACTAAATAAAACCTAAACCTAAAAACTTAAAATAAATAAAATAAAACCTAAAACTAAAAAAAAATAAACTAAATAAATAAAATAAATAAAATAAATAAACCTAAAATAAAATAAAATAAAATAAATAAAACCTAAACCTACCAAAATAAACTAAACCTAAACCTAAACCTAAATTAAATAAACTAAAATAAACTAAAAATAAATCTAAACCTAAACTAAAAAAAAACCTAAAACCTAAAATAAAATAAACCTAAACTTAAAGAAATAAATAAAATAAACCTAAACCTAAAATAAAATAAAACTTAAACCTAACAATAAAATAAAAATAGAACTCAACTAAAAAACCTAAACATAAAAAATAACTAAAATAAAACTTAAACTAAAATAAATAAACTAAACTAAATAAATAAAATAAAAATAAACTCAAATAAATTAAAATAAACTAAATAAGACCTTCGGGTTTACTTAATTTAAAATAAAAATAAAAATAAAATAAAAAAATCCCAACCACTAACCCACCTAAACCCTACCCTAAACCCCAAAACTAAACCCTAAACCTAAAACCCTAAAAACCCTAAACCTAAACCTAAACCCTAAACCTAAATTATAAATAAACACTATACAAACCTAAACCTTAAACCTACCCTAAACACTACCAAACCTAAACCATAAACCCTAAACTAACACTTAAACCTAAACCTAAACTAACCCTAAACCCTAAAACCTAAACCTCAACTAGGCTCAGTCTTGATCTAGCGATGGAGGCGAAGGCAGAGGCGACATTTATTGTAATGGTGGTGGGGGATCTAGAAGTGGTGGTCAGAGTAGTGGTGGTTATGGAAGCAGGTGGAGCGATGGAGGTTATACCTGTGGTGGTGGTAGAGGGAGAGATCGGGATATGATGGTGGATCTACTTGAGAAATGGAAAGAACAATCGATCCAATCTATTGCTTATGGAAGTGTCTTTATAGTAGAAAGTTCTACTTATCTAGGGTTTTGATTTCTTTATGGGTGCTCATTTTTATCTATATCATCGCTTGTATCTTAGAATACTTGGGATGCTACTTGGTTGATAAAATTGAAAAAGAAAAATGTTGAATATGAAATTGTTCTCTATTTAAGAAAATCTTAAATCTTAAACCCTAAACCTTAAACTAAAACTTAAACCCTAAACCTAAACTAAACCCCACACAAACCCTAAAAAAAACCTAAACCTAAATAATAAATAGTAAACCTTAAACAAACCCTAAAAAAAACCCTAAACCTAAAACCTAAACCTAAACCCTAAAAACCATAAACCTAAACCACAAAAAACCTAAATAAACCCTAAACCCTAAACCCCAAACCCCAAAAAAAAACTAAACTAACCTAAACCTAAACCCTAATTAACCCTAAACACTAAACAAACCTTTAATAAAGATGCCATTAGAGTAGATCTAAAGAGTGACCTAATCCTAACATAGTTATGGTAGCTAAAGAAAATGTCTTCAGAGACTTTCCTTTGACTATTAGAGATTTGAATACCCTAAACCGTAACCCTAAATCATATTATAATACCAAATATTATAGTATAATTTTGCATCATATATTTGAGCATGTAGTGATGTGTTTTTGGATGTTAAAAGATGTTTTGAAATATTTTAGTATATTATATGTGCCCTATAGTCTATATTAATATAAATCATAAATATATTGATTTAATAAATAGATGATGAAATTTGTTAAATTTGAAGTGGGAATTAAGTTGTAGTACCAAAGGTGTGCTACACACTTGTATAAAAGTAAAAGATTTTATGTTCAAAATATCTATTATATGTTGTAGCATAGTATAACATCATATATCATAATATATTATTCTACAAATTTTAAATTCTTTTAGTATTTTACAATCATGCAGTCAAGCCTACACTAGCATTGTTTATAAAAATGTTTATTTAGACTTTAAAATGGTGGAATTTGGCCAAATTCATAATAGGTAGAGCTTGGCATCATAATATATTATTTCAATTTAAAATATGTAACCGATAATGAAAATATATAGTTTTTTATTGTTTAGACTAATTTATGATTTTTTATCTTAAGCAATCCCTTGTGATGTGATATATGCAATATAATATAATATAATATAATAGTGTAATATAATATAGGATGCCATAACATAGTGTAGCATCATGCATTATATGTATTATTACTTGTTTGCTAGCATATTTTAGTTTCTTATAGTATGATGTAGTAGAGTTTGTACTGGTATAATTCATAAAAATATTGATTTATAGGCTGAGATGATGGGATTTGGCCAGATTTAATGTAAGATTTAGGGAACATAATTGGGAGTGTGCTATGGTGTGTCATTTAATCAAAAGATTGGAATTTTGCATCCAAAATAAATGTTCATTTTTCAACCAAATTTTATAAATTTTTTTCTTAAAGTGATTCATTTAAGGTGTAATGTAAGATAATATATTATATGAAAGCATATTAAATATAATGTACATAACAATATAACTTAACATATATATGAATGTGGTGGTGTGTTACTAAATGCTATTGTACATTTTAGTATGTTTTACTTTTGTTATAATACATTGGGTCAAAACTCACAAAACTATAAATTTGAAGGTTGAGATGGAAGAATTTGGCCAAATTCATGGCACACACCAAAAAGCAACACAAAAAATGCTATTTTGTACCATTTCTAATAGAAAAATAACAATTTTACATCCAAAATGAACATTATTTATATTTTGAGAAAATTTTGTTATTTGTTTTTTTCAAGCGATTCTAATGAGGTGTAATGTTAGAAAATATTATATTACAATAATAAATTATAATATAACATCATATATTATAATATAATATAGTGTGTTAATTTACACTATAATATGTTTAGCATGCTATTGTATTGTTAGTTTGAGCTTGCACCATCACAAATCATAAAATGTTGATTACAATGTTGATGATGTAATTTGAATGAATACATTGTTAGGCTTTTGGTTAAAGTATTAAAGGTGTGCATAAGAGAAGAAATAAGATTTGGTGAGAATTCCATGTTAAGGACATGGAGGGAGATCCATTAGGGGATCACATTTGCATTGGACATGACATGTTAGGGTTATGTTCGTAGAAAAGAAAAAATTTGTTGGGGATAATGTTTCAATTTGATTTGATTATATGACTTGTGGAAAGAAGATCCATTGGGGAAAAGAATCTATAATCCGATTAAGATCGAGTCAACTTTAATTTGTTTTTTTTAATTGGTGAGGCATATCTAATAGAGATATGGGCTCGAGTCCACTTGGGATCAGGTATATGAACCTTCCACTAGGGAAGCAGGTTCGAGCTATCTTTTAGGGATTAATATTTGAGTTTGATTTCATAAATTTATTTGGGGATGTATCCACTTGGAATAAGAGTTTGGTTGGATTTCTTTGATTTAGACTCTATTGGGGAAGTTGGTTTAATTTGGCTCCACTGGAGAGGTTGGTTTTGAATTTGATTTATTTGCTTGACTTTGTTATGATTTAGGCTCCACTGGGAGAAGGGTGTGATTTAACTCCCGGGAAAATAATTGGGTTTAATTTAATGAATTAATGTATGGACCCTTGGTGTGCAATGGACCATAGAAAAGCTATATCAACTTTGACACGCCTCAAGTTTACAAATCCAAATGCATAGTCTACTGGTTGGGGTAGAGCTAGCCAAGGGTTGCCTTTGATTAGGTGCTAGGAAGAAGGCATAGAGACTTACATCTTCCAAAGCAAGGAACAACCATTGGGGACTGTTGGATGCACATAAAAGTGAACGACCTAGGGCGACTACTAAATGAATCTTTGGGACTTATGTCAACTCAAAGTAGTCTGGAAGAATTTTATCATAATTTCATGTGATTTGATATGGTTTGTTTGGTTTAGTTTGATTTTGAATTGAGGGCATATCCTGTTGGGATGTGAGCTTGGTCAAATTTAAAGATTTAATTTATGGACCATGTCGGTGTGTGATGGACCCAGAAGGGCTATATCGGACTTGTCCTATCTCAAATTTAAATCAAAGGGATAGTCTAGCTATGGGGTAGAGCTAGCCAACTAAGGGGTTTCCTTTAGGTGTGCAATGACTAGAAAGAAGAAGTAGACTTACATCTTCTAAGGAGGGAAAAAACCACTAGGTGACCTATTGGTAGCACAATAAATCTCGACTTAGGGGCAACTAAAGTGAATGTGGGACTTATATCAACTCAAGAGTAGTCAGGCAATTCCTATAGGGAGACTTGCTAACACTGCTCTAAACATAGGATGTCTTCTTGAGAAAATGTACTGCTAGTGGTGTCCTCTAATCCATAAGTGAATATATATTTTATTTATATGTTTGCATGGACCCTATTGGTGTGTGAGGGACCACGAGAAGGATATGGCCTTGACCTATCTGATTTATTTGGACCATGGGAGAATCTATACATCCATAGGGAGGATTCTCCAACCATATGTGGTTACTATGAAAGGGAACTATCAATCAGTAACCGGGTAATGTCTAAATGGGAACGCGAAGGATGTGATCCAAAATAGTGCCCACAGGAGAGGTGCTGCTAGTGGCGTTATCTTGAGCCCTAGAAAAGAAAGCTTATAGGTGTATGGTGGCCAACTTAAGGAGAAAGCATAGCAGACTTACATCTTCCATGAGTGGTGTATCCTAAGGTGCAAGAACCAACCAACCTAAGGTGTATCAGTCAACATGAGTGGTGTATCTATCAGCATAGTGAGAACCAACCAACCTAACATGCCCGTTGATGTCCAACGATCAATCTAGAAAGAAAGTGTGTAGGCTTACAACTTTCCAAGAGAACTCATCATCGAGATAGTCTATCGCGGGATAAATACTATCTCGACCTAGTACACTAATAAGCATGGAGCCTCGAGGAAGACTGGACAGACTTGAAGCTCATGAGGAAGGAGCGCTAACCTCAAATATACTGATTGTACAAAGGCTAATCCAAGAAGAAAGCATAGCAGACTCACATCTTCTTAAACAAAGCCAACATGAGGTAGCTTACCGGCCTTGCAATAAGGCCTACCAAACTAACAAGCTCATCGATGTGCAATGGCCAAATAAAGAAGGAAAATGTAGCAGACTTACATCTTTCAAAGCAAGAAGACCACTAGGGTGACACACTAGTAGAGTAAAATGTCGACCCTAGAGCACTCTTGAGTGCCACTTGGGCATTATCTCAACTCAGTAGTAGACACAAAAGATATGTGTTTGTTTTATATGTTTTTTATGTAGTTTGTATTTGTTTTGTCGATGAAGGATAGGATGTTAGTTCCTTACACCTACCCTAAACATCATGGTGGATTCAAAATAAGAATACTTTCAATATGGAAGAGATTGAATTGAAATGGTATTTTCATTGATGATAATTATTTTCAAACAAGATTTATAATATTTCTTTAAGTAGAGCCCAATGGTTGGAAGCATTGGGAACTCTCCCTCATGATTAATAAGTTGATAAGATCTTCCTTGGTATGCCTTCTCTATGGCAAAAGGGTCATTCCCAAGTGGGTTCAAACTTGCCTCCCATCTTACGACGGGCAATAATTAGTCTCCTTAAAACTAAAATAAGCTCTCTTACTTGAAAAGCTCTAGAACAAACCAACTTGTTGTGAGCTTGAATCATTTTAGCTTTGTACAACTCAAGGTTTTAGCATGCCCGCAGGCTTCTCTTCTCCAAACCTTCGAGATCTTCTAACCATAACTTGGCATTTTGCTTTATTGCGATCTTGCTACTTAGTGATGGGAGTTGGACTTCTAATGGTAGAACGACTTTGGACCCATACACCTAGGCGAAAAGAGTAGACTGAGTTGGAGTTCTATATGTGGCGCGGTAGGCCCACAAGGCTTGAACTAACTGCTCATGGCACTGTCGCTTATTATTATCGAGTGTCTTTTTTAGTATTTAGATGAGAGTTTTATTGATGGATTCTGCTAAGCGGTTTGCCCTTGGCTAGTTGATGGTAGAATATCTCCAATCTATGTTATGTCTCCGAGCAAAGTTGTTGATCTCGGTGCTCTTGAATGCGTACCATTATCGGATATAATTCTTGAGGCACTCCAAACCTATATGATATGGTTCCTAAAAAACTAGAGCACATGCTTTGAGTTGTGACCTCTCCAGTGGAATCATTTTCATCCATTTGGAAAAGTAGTTAGTAGCAACTAAGATGAACAATGACCCTTGGAAGTAGAGGATCAATCCCCACTATGTGATACACTTTCGAATGGCCATGAGGTCAATGTAGGATGTAGAATGTTGGATGGTTGGTGTAGGACCACATCGTTTATTTGACATTGGTGGCATTTCCTAGTCGTATCCATGCAATCTTTGATCATCGACGACCAATAGTATCCTAGTCTCTTAATCTTGGCTTTCATTTTCAAACCGGATTGGTTGGCTCCACATAATCCTAAGTATACCTTAGTCACGATCTTGCAGGCTTCGTGCTTGTCTAAACAACATATCCATGTATGATCGAAAGACTACCAATAAGACACCATCAATAAGAGCATAGGAAAGTGCTCTCTACTTCATCTGATGGGCTTGAGACTTCTCTTGAGGTAGTTTGCCTTTATTTAGGTAATTCATGAATGATTGCCTCAAATCTAACTCCTCATCCTTCTTGGCAATGGCAACCTCCCCATCAAGAGAGTATTTTTGGATGAGTTCAATATCAATAAGGGATAACACTTGTCTATTTTGGACCTTTATTGATATGGACTCATCTTCCCGACATGCCAACTCCTTGGCAAATGCTATAGCATTCTCTCCTTACAGAATCTTATAACTAGCAACCTCTCAGATTTGGGCCAACAACTCTATGGTGTACTTATTGTAGTGATGGAGCTTAGGCTTTTATATAGGACCCGGCAATTTAGTTGATAACTAGCTAAGAATCAAGATGTTGATGTTGGATGCTTAGAGTAATATAACTCCATATCATCGAGCCTTATATTCAGCTTCATTGTTGGTGGATTGGACAATGATATGAGAATCTCATCACATCACGGTCCGAGTTAAGAGAACTATTCTACTTGCCATTCACGGAATAGTAGATTGTGGTTCTTCTCCTCTTTGAGAGGAAGCTACACCATCAAACATCTCCCAATGGTGAATTCTAGTATCCCTAAGTTCATGAATTTTTTCATCGGAGATCATCACTAAAGAGGTAGAAGTGGTGTGTTGCTAAAAAAATTCTTGATTGTCCTTTCAGAGGTATGAAGGTAATGTCAAACTTGAGGATCATGACCATCAAGCAACCATCGAAACATCGTGTCATGAGATGTAATGGATTGATCCTAGATTAAGTTCATTAACCTTATGAGGAAGCATGTAGTGTTGTAGCTTTTGGGATGCAAAGATTAAACCTAGAAAATGCTTCTCAATGGATGGATAATTAGCCTCAGTAAGGATTAGATGACTATTGAGGTAGTAGAGTGCCTTTTCTTTGCCTTCATCATTGAGATGGGCCAACAAAGCACCATCAAAAGTACATCAAGGAATCTTGCCTATCATCTCAATAAGTGCTGAGAATAGTTGACATCTTCGATATAAATTGGATAGAAAGCATCATAGAGCTAAATCCTTGTAATGATTTGAGTTGAGTTTAACTTTTAGGGGGTGGCAATTCTAATATCGCCTTGATCTTCTCTGAATCAATTTTGATTCTTTGGTGTCGGACAATAAACCAAAGGAATTTTTTTGAAGCTACTCTGAATGCACACTTCAGGGGATTCATTTTGAGGTTAAATGGTCTTAACTATTCAAAAACTACTTTCAAGTCAAAGAGATGGTCTTCTTTTTCTCTATTTTTGACTACGAGATCATCAACATAGCACTTGACTTGATGATGCATGAGTTCGTCAAAGATTCAAGTCATTGCCCACTGGTATGTAGCATTGACATTTTTAAGGCTGACAGGAATGACCTTATAGCAATAGATTCTTCTTCTTCCATCTTCAGGGGCCATCTTTATTTAGTTATATCTAGATGAGCCATCCATGAAAGAGAATACTACATGAGATGAGGCAATGTCCACCATTAGCTCTAGGATTAGTAGTGGAAACTTGTCTTTTGGACATGCCTTATTTAAATCGATAAAATTGACACATATGTGAATTTAGCCATTCTTTTTCTTAACTGGGATGACGTTGGCTAACCAGGTAGGGTATTTTTCTTCCCAGATGAAGCCAGCATCGATCAATTTCTTGACTTCATAAATGACCTGTTGTTCTATGTCTAATCGCATGCATCTAGGAGCTTGCTTGATAGGGTTAGCATCAGGCTCTATTGCTAGTTTGTGGATGACTACATCAGGAGCCAATCCAGGCATCTCTTCATAACTCCATGCAAAGCTATCCTTAAACTAAATCAATAGCCTAACTAAGTCATTGGTTTTAATTTTATTTAATTAAGAACTAATGTATGTTGGGCGTGGATCTTCTTCAGTTCCTAAATTGATTTCCTTGAGCTCATTGATTGTTGACCAGATCTCTTCTTTGAACTCTAGTGGTGCATCTTTGATTCCAAAATCATCTAGATCATCTGAAGTTTCTAAGCATAGCTCCTCATATGAGTTAATATGATTTGAAAAGAACCTATTAGATTCCAAATGATTTGTGATGACTAAGCAGTAATCATCATCATCAACTAGACCCACTATCTTGGTCGGTCTTGGTTGAGAGCTTTTGCATTTGTTCCTCCATATTCTTTCAAAGTAGTCGACTGCTTTGACCAAGTATGTGGGATTAACCCTTTCTTGCTAAATTATGAACATAAGGCAAGTAACAATCAAAAGGTAATTCTATTAAATCTTTATATGAATCATCCTCTAGTTTCATCAACTTCTTGACTTGAGGATGATGCTCCCAAAAGAACCTCTGAGTCTTCACTTATGGATGACTTAGGGGCTTAACTACCAAACCCTCAGCTTTTGAGAGGAAAGTGGGGTTATAGCTAAGGTTCCCAACGATGCTAACTATTTCACATATAGACTTGGATACACTTATGCTTTGCTTTGGAGCCTGGTCTTCATCGCTATCTGGCTCAAGTGTCACCTCCAAAGGAATCTACTACTAAGAAGAGCTAGTTAGTGTGCTAACCATATAAGACTCATCTTATAAACTAGATTCTAAGTCTATATGGATAGCGGTACTCATCTTATACTATTCTTTATATGGATAGAGGTTTTCCACCCTGGTTGGACTATATCTTCTATTGGTGGAATGGAGGTTTCCACCCCTATGTTGAATCTACATCTGAATCATGTCGAGCTCCACTTCCTCCTCAAGTCTATTTTCGCTCTCTTTTATTTTCTTTTTCATTTTTTTTCTTTTCTTTTTCTTTTTCTCTTTCTTTTTCTTTTATTTTTAAACTTTGTCCAAGTTCATGAGAATAGACTTGTTGGTTTTGAGGGAGGTAGTAAGCTCCATCCTCGTATATGCTGACCTCCTAAACTATAAATGGCTTGAGATATCTTTTCACACAATGATCCCTCTCTCACAAACTTCATACAGATGTAGTAGAATGAAACTATGTTATTCTCATGTATCCATGGTCTCCCAAGAAAATCATTGGAAGATGTATCCGAGTCTATAATGTGAAACTTGGCTTCGGTCTTCGAATCATCTATCTCCAAGGGCAACACTATGGAGCCAAAGGCACATTGACCTCACTTTATAGTCTTGATTCAATCTTTCCATCTTAGACTTAGGAGTCTTCTATACACTAAGGCTTTCCTAGTCATAAGACACTTCTAAAATTAGGAAACACTAACCTAAGCCTTAAAACTTAGAAGGGTTAACCATAGGATTAGGTTATGCCTTAGGGATTAAGTTAATCAACCTACTCTACAACCCAAATCCAATCCATGTGCACCTTCTCAAACCAAACCTCAAGTTCAATTCAAACATCAAATTCAAATCCAAATTCAAACCTGAATTCCAAAACCAAATGATTGAAGCCCATGATCAAATCCAAACTTGAAACCCTTCTAAGCCTATGATCTATCCCATGGACTTACCAAAATTTTAATCCAAATCAATCCAAAATCAATTGATTTTCTCATAATCAATTTATATCTTCAATCATCTTCTAAATATAAATCAAATGTACATTCAAATGATCAAAACTAAATCAAACTAAATAAAATTAAATCAAAAGCCTTCCTAAGCCATATGACTTATCCATGGAATTAGCTAAATATAAATCCAAATCAAGTCAAACTTAATTGAATTTCTTACAAATCAATCATATTTTCAATCATCTTCACAAATTTAAATGAAATATACATTTAAATCATCAAAACTAAATCAAGCCAAATCATATCAAACCAAAGCCACATGACCCAACTCATAGACTTAGCCAAATTCCTTCATTCCAAAACCCAAATTCAATTGATTTTCTCATGAATCAATCATACCTTCAATTATATTCATAAATATAAATGAAATCTACAATCATCAAGCCAAACCAAAATCAACCCAAGTCAAACCCAACTTAACCCTTTTTACTTGAAATGCTCAAATGAACCAAAACCCATTTGAAACCCAGCCAATTGAATTTATATATCAATCCCAAATCCATATATAAACTCAACTAAATCAAACTCAACCCAAAATTAAGCCAACTAAACCCAATTGGTCCACTTGACCCAAAGTCACCAATTTGACCTATTTGAGCTAAGTTCTAATCCTACCCAAATTATTGAACCAAGCCCATCAAAAGTCAACTGGTCATTTGACCAAGTCAAACCTTAACCCATATGAACCCAAACTAGCCAAATTGCAACCTAAGCCAAATCCTTGAAACCAATGATTCATACCAAATCAAAATCAATATTTGAATATGACTTGACCTTCAATTGAGTCAAACCAAACCCAATTGGCTCTCTTGACTCAAGTTGACCCAAATTGACTTAAAGACCAAATTGGTCAAATCAAAATATAAACCAAATTGTTTGCAATCAATGGCTCAAGTTCATTCCAAATTGATTGTTGAATTTGACCAAAGCCATGATTGGACCCAATTGAACCCAATTGAGCTACTTAGCCCAAATTGACCAATGGTTCAAGTTGGCCTAAATCAAACCAAATCAAATTAATTGAAACCAAAGCCTACAATCATCTTCAATTGGTTAACTAAACCAAAACCAACACCAAACCCAAGCTAATTTGGCCAATTTGGTTAAATAGGTTAACTTAACCCATTTGACCCAAATGAATTCAAATGAGCCAAAATCAAATCTAAGCCAAACTAAACCAAACCAATTGAACCAAAACATCCCAAATGATCATATGAACTTGAATCAACCCTTGGTTTGACCCAATTTAACTAATTATTCAATTTGATCCAACCTAACTCAATTTGATCTAAATGAGTCAAATTGAGCCAAATCTAACCAAATTGACTCCAATTGACATGAAATTTGGGCTAAGCCACTTTTGGCTCATTTCAAATCTGTCCAAATCAAATCAATGCAAAATGATCATTTTACCTTTAGGTTAAAGGCATCACATGAGAGAAATCACCTATGTAAGTGGTCATTTTCATTCTTTGGCCACTTGGTATTCTCCCAATGGTCCACCTAGGCACCTAGGACTTGCCAACTGAATGGTGGTTGGGTTGGCCATGACCCATGGGAGGTGAAATCACCTCTCACCCCATTGGAGCATTTGAAACCCATAGGACACCCATGATTCCTCCTTGGCAACCACCTCCACACCTTCAAAGCAGCCAACTCACCTCCTCCCACCCATTTCACTGAGTTGGCCAGATAGCAACTAGAAGCTAAACCTGATCCCACCATTCGATCAAGATGAAGGGGGGTATACACCCCCTTGTTTCCACTCAAACACACACAAAAATCATTCCTCATACCCATAATTACCTAAGATGAAACATTATAGCCATTCCGTAAGCTCCCAATCTCGTTCCTCAATCAGAAAATACCATTGTCATCCGTCCAAAAATATGACACTCCCATTTCCAACATAACTTCACCATTTCTCCATCAAACTCAAATTAACTTTGCACGCACCTTCCCAGGCCTCATCAAGCAAGAGTCATCTCCCAAGCTTCCCAAGCGAGGTGGGACTTGATCAAAGAAGCTCCAAATCATTACATCATGGCCGGTGAACATCAAGGAATTGATCTAATTGCTCACAGGCTTCATCTCCACTAGATGAAGCTTCCACAATCATTGAGCCATCAATCTTGAGCTCACGGGGTATGCTTCCAAAATAGATCCTTAGGCAAAATGGGTTGGAGCTTTTTGAAAAAGCTTGCATCTTATGTGATCTTGACTATTGGATCCCCTTGATTGATGGGTGGGATCCTTTTGAGTTGATCAGTGGAGTAGCTTCGGATCAAGCAATATGGATGAACTCCATTCTCCTTCACTCATGTGATGTTAGATTACGCATTGTCCATTCCACATGATCAAAATGGACAGTCATGTTTAGATCTGCTAGATCAATCTGATTTAATATTATTAAGCTGTGGGATTA
Organism: Cymbidium sinense; assembly: GCA_021442155.1. NCBI lineage: Eukaryota > Viridiplantae > Streptophyta > Magnoliopsida > Asparagales > Orchidaceae > Cymbidium > Cymbidium sinense. The sequence goes on along the minus strand of JAKCPB010000766.1, from coordinate 119,316 downwards.
ATCATAGCCATTCAATCTTAGATCGGATAATGGACGAGAAAGCACACATGTTGCCACCATGTAGGCTCTACGTTGGATAAGTTTTAAGTAGCAAATCACGTAGTGCCATGGGAAAGCGTGCTTCAGCGCCATGGTGCCAATAGGATTAGGCTTTATTATGCTTAATTAATCATTTTAATGGCTAAAACTTCTAAAATCATAAAAGTCATAGAGAAATAAAAAAATGCAAATAAATACTCATTTTAAAGTTATTTTAATGGAGAATTAATTAAAAATAATCTTAACTAATTTTGAATAGTAATTAAGGTTTAATTAAAGTTTAATTGCAAAATTAATTATCTTAATTACTCATTAATTCTTGAGCAATTAATCCCAAATTTTGTTGGTTAATTTAATGGGATGACCTCTGCCTCCCATGATTTTTTTGGGATTTATTGTTCACTTAATTAGGAAAATTGACTAATTAAACCTTAATTACTCTTTTAAGTTAATTAATGATTAATTAATCCCATGAATAGTAACAAATTGGTTAATTAAGTTTATTAATTATTGTTCAACAGTAAGTCAACTAAGGAATAGGGTTGGCACCCCTTTCCCTAAGATCATTTCTCCCTTTTTTAAATTATAATTAACAAAGATTTAACTAATTAATTAAATCACTTAATCAAATTGAAATCATAATCACATCATACCATAATTAATTAAAGCATGGGGTAGTTCTTTAGGTGTTTAATAACTGAAGAGTTTAATGAAATTATGGTTAGTCCACATGTGTGGAAAACCATAAGAGTAATTAATTAAGTCCCTTAACCTAATTAACTATTAATCATGAGCCAATTGCATTAGGCCTTTTATTTCCTAAGATCATTGCAAGTTTATTTTCCATGCATATCATGTTGGCTCATAATAATAATTACTTTAAGGTGACATAGGTAAGCATAATTAATTCATCTAATTAAAGTTTCAACTTAAGTAACCCATAAAATCAACTTAATTACATTTCTTTAAATTAAATAATATCACTAATGTGGGAATGGGTTTAAAATAGCAAGTGATGATTTCTATTCTCCTCTTTAAATCAAATCAAATCCAAAACTTAATTAATGAAGAAGCTTTGGTTTGCTTTAAATAATCTTATTTGATTTGATTGTCCTTAAGAACTAGTTTGGTTGAATGAATCATATGCTTATATTTGAATGAATCACATGCTTAACTAGTTTGGCTGAATGAATCACATAATTTTTTGAATGTTGAGTTCTCTTTCTTCTTTATGTGTTGATTTATATAATATTAATAATGGTGATGGGTATATAGTCTGACATCCACGGGAACAGAGGCTTTAGCTAGCACCAAGGAGGTCATTTGATTACCTCACTTCCCTAGTTTAACAATGCATGTACCCATTTGATTTCATTCTTATGTATTTTAACATTAGAATTTGGTAGAAATTTAATTAATATATATATAAATGATTCAATCAAATAAAAATATACAATCTTTGCATGGTTTTCTTTCCCTCATTTATGTATACATCCATGTGTGTCCAAGAGAAGCAAGTATATAGTCTGGACATCCGAGAACACGAGGCTTTAGTTAGCCCTAAGGAGGTCATTTGATTTCCTCACTTCTCTAGTTTAACAATGATGCATACTTGCCTATATCTTTTTTCATGTATATGTATATGTGATTAGTGAATGAAAATACCATTTTACATTAAAATTGCATGCATTCATAATTGACTAAGTGGTTGAATTAATTAGCCCTATGAATCAAAGCTTACTTCCTATGTTCATGTATATTTACATATGTTTAATTGTAAATGAGTATATAGTCTAAACATCCCGAGAATACGAGCCTTTAGCTAGCTCCAAGGAGGACATTTTATTACCTCATTTCCCTGGTTTAATAATATCACATGCCTATCTAATTTCATTCTTATGTCATTTTTGTAAAAGAAGTTCGATAAAGTTTTAAATTAATATGTTTAAATAATCCAATCAAATAAATATAAATTCTAAATATACACATACATTCATCATTTAAGTGTGCTAAAATATGTTGCATGTATAGATACACTTAGATTAAATCATATGCATGTTACATGTGATGGAAAGGAATTATTTAATATATGTCATGTGGTAATAATTCAATTAAATTAATCTTAAGATGCCTTTCATTTTGAATAGGATTATTTAAAGTGAACCTTAACTTTGATTAATTAAATCATTTAATAGGCCATTCACTAAAGAGAACTAAATCAAATTAATATACTTTAGAAAGTGACTTAAGGTAGGGATGAAATAGGGCAATCCTCTTTTCCTCTCTTTATAACACTTAGTTACTAAGTGTAATAAAATGTAATAAAAGAAAACACAAATTAAAATTCTCAAATCAATTAAACTACTTTATGTGAAATCAACCTTTCATGTTAAATTGAATCCTTCTTCACATAGAAAATACACTATTGCCTTACAAGACTTACCACACAAGCCTTAATACACACATTAGAATTAAGTCACCACTTCTAACTCTAAGTTAGGATGGTGTATGATGTGATATGATTTTATGATGCATTATTTTAGATTGGATGTTAGGGTGTATGCTTTAGGCGGATGATAGGCCAATATTAATCATGTTTTCTATAGGGGATTATGCTTAAGGGATGCTTAAAAATAAAATTGAATGCTCTTTTTGCTGGTTTCTTAAATCCTTACATAATCCAAGTTAGGGAGTGGGCTTAGTTACCCATGTGTAGGTGATAAGTCAAATTATAAATATTGCTTGGGATTATATATATTTAGCTAACCTCCACTTTTCATTAGATTTACTTTTCCTACATAAATATAGGGAGTGTGTTTAGGACTTTAGTCTCTTTCTGAAATAACTAACTATCTTGCAATTCATAAGACCAAACTACATGGTTTTAAAATCATAGGAGGAGTTAGGCGGCTACTCAGCTTATAAGTCCGAGTTGACAATTTATTCTCTCATATGGAGGTAAACCCATATGTCCACCTGTCACTCAGATTTAGGTTTTGCTTTAACTTCTACTAAAGCTCTATAGATTTAGGATCCTAGGTAGCTATTTCATTTGAGCTATGAGCATAAATTCTCACCTCTTAGGCATTCCCAGAACCTTCTATTGGTGGATTATAAGCCTTAGTAATTTAATTAAATTTCAACTCAAAACATATAAATCTCTTCAACTTCAAAATTATAAAAGCAAACCATAGGATAGATTGGAATGTTCACTAGGCTTCCTAGTATCATGAGCATATCTTACTTATTTTATTTAGACACCAAAAATAAGTCTTCTCCTTGAACTTTTCCCAATTGATTTTCCAAATACAACCAATCCTTTAATAGTCAACCTTGAAATCTTTGGAGATGATAATTGTCAACTTTAATGAGAGTATTCTTAGGAAATTTCATTTCTTAAGATGCAACTATGGAGGCTTGCCTCCATAGTGAACAAGAACTGGTTTAATATAAACCCTATTATTCATCCATGTAAAGTAGGGGAAGAATCTTTGGTACATTCAAAGATCCATCATGCCATAGGAGTCCTTATTTTATGATTAGGTCCATTGTAGGGTGATGCCTCTATCTTTTGAGATAGTACATCATACCTCAATGTTGTACCCAATCACCTCAAAAAGTATCCCCCTACGATCTACGTGGTGTCCCCTCCTCCCCTCCCCATCCAAAATAAATGCCATAAGGCCCTCTCTCCTTGTTCATTGAATCCTCTCAACATCATCCTTTCCTTTAGAGTTTAGATATGTCGATTCTTAAGTAGGCAAGGGCATTTAGACTCATAATGTTAATTGATACACCTGGGTCAACCAGAACCATGGATAGCCTATATCTGCCAACATCCACTGTAATGTAAAGAGGTGGTTGTGTACAATCATCCTTAGGAGTAAGTCTTCATCGTTGGATGTAACTTCTAAGATGTCCTTCGAGTGGCAAGCCTCCTCCTTATAGCGGTCAGCAGAGCTAAGCATATCTCTAGATCAAGTAAGGCCTTGATTAAAGATTCCCTCATTTCTTTGGAGAAGACAAGGGAATCATATATGCTTAACTTAGCTGGAAACTTTCTAGGGTGAGCTAGGACATTGTAATTGACTTTGGCTTGGTCCTCCATAAGCATATCCATCGGTGGAGCATCCTATGGAGGGGCTATTTTCTCACTTGGACCAATGACCATCTTACCCTTATCTAAGGTGCTACTAGAGGTAGAACTTTGCCACAGTAGGTTGACTTATGACTTCTTGGAATGATGAGCTTGTGAAAAGTTCTACCTTCTCATCAGACTACAACTTCTCCTATGGGATCCTAAGAGTTAGTTGACTCGAAGTAAATCTTAAGAGGTGAACCTGATTGACTCAGAGAAGGATAGTCCAACTCTAAATCAGAAAAGAAAGATTAGGAACTACTAGAGGTATTATTTTTATTTATACTCGGAGACCTTTCAATAGGAATAAAATCAAGAGCATCAGAAGTAGACAATATATAAGTAGAATCAGCTTTCATCATTAATTTCCTTTTGGGTGGAGGTACATGATAGAACAAGTAAAATAAGCAAAGGAATTTAGTGCCCTTTTTTGTAGAAATCATGCCCTTGCTGGTAGAAGAGGAGCTAGTAGAAGGGTGGTACGTGGAGGAACTCTTGGACTCACGGTGGCTACTAGACTATCCCAAGTATGGTGAGCTACGTCTCTGCTTCTTTGGCATCTCCCGTTATCCTTTTACAAACCTTCCTGGCTTAGGTTTGAGCTATTGAACTAAACCCAAAACCCTAAATCCTAAACCTAAACCTAAAACCAAAACTAACCCAAAAACCATAAAATAAATTGTAAACCAAAAACCCCAAACCTTAAACCCTAAATTAATCTTAAACCTAAACCTAAAAAAGCTAAAACCTAAACCTAAAATATAAAATAATAAACTAAACCAAAAAATAAAATAAAAACAAATTAAATGAAATAAATTAAAAAAAATAAAACTAAATAAAAATAAAACTAAATAACTGAAATATAAAAATAAACTAAATAAAGTAAATAAACCTAAACCTGGGTTTGCTTAATTTTAAAAAAAAAATCTTGTTCTAAAGCCTAAACCCTGACTCTAAACCCTAAACCCTAGCCCTAGCTAAACTCTAAACCCACAAAAGGCATAAAATAATAAACCCTACTAAAATACTAAACCCTAAAAGCACAAACCCAAAAACCCTAGATAAATACACCCTAAACCCTAAACCCATACTTTAACCTAAACCTAACTCAAAAACCCTAACCCTAGATGCTAAACTATATGCCAAAACATTAAAACTTAAAAAAAAAATAAATGAGCATACAAAATAAAATGTAAAAAGGCAAAACCTAAAAAAATAAAATAAATTTAAACCTAAACTAAAGATAAATAAAACCTAAAACATAAACCTAAAATAAAACTAAACTTAAAAAAGAAACTAAAATAAAATAAAATAAAATAAAATAAAGTGAGCCAAACTAAAAGATAAAAGTTATAAATAAACCTAAAATAAAACCTAAAACTTTAAAATAAAAATGAAACTAAAATCAAACCTAAACATAAAAAAATAAAACATAAACTTAAAATAAAAAAATAAAAGTCAACAAAAAAATAAACCTAAATCTAAAAAATAAATAAAAATAAAAATCCTAAACTTAAAATAAATAAACTAAACTAAGTAAATATAAAAAAAATAAACCTTAATAGAAATAAAAAATAAAATAAAATGAAATAAATAAAAAAATATAAATACATAGTAGTTTGCTTATTTGTTTTAAAAAACATAAATAATTAACCTAACCCTAAACCCATGCCTAAACAAATCCTAAATGAAACCCTAAAACCCACAAACCTAAAGACTGACTTTAAAAAAAAACATAAACCACAAAAACCCTAGGCACCAAACACTAAGCCACAACCCTCTAACCCTAACCACCTCTGAAAACTCTAATAAACACCTAAACCACAACCTATTGAAAGTAACTAAATATATTAAAAAATAAAACTAAACCTAAAACTATTAAACTTAAATTACTTGAACCACGAGGGTGGCGGAACTTAAGAACATCAGTTAAGCTAGAATCTAGATCTGATGTGAGGATACAATAATTATCACAGTAGTGGTGGGGGATCTGGCGATGCTAGTGGATTTGGAGGTGGTGGTTAGAGTAGTGGTTGTTATGGAGGTGGGAGGAACAGAGCTACAGTGGTGGTTTAGAGAGAGATAATATGATGGTAGATCCCACTACTTGAGGAGTGGTTACGATAGAACTAGAGCGAAGAATGGTCTGATATGCTACTTATGGAATTATGTCTTTACTGTAGAGATGGTTCTAGTTATCTAAGTATTTTGATTTGCTCACATGTAAGCGTGTATGAGCATGCATAAAGCAAATCAAAAGATAACTTTTAACCATCTCACTAATCATAGTTCCATAAGGGTAGATCGACCATTCTTTTTCTATTCCCATAGAACCACCATCTAGATCCTCCACCTGCAGTGTTAACCTCCATAAATCTTCCTTCTTATAATGTCAATCCACATAACCTGTCTAGATCCCACCATTTAGCCTCAGTCTTTTGCTTCCACTATCATATCTGGAGCACTTGGCAATGATGACGTCAGGTTGATCTTAGGTTTAGGTTATTAGGTTTTTATTTATTTATTTTAAATTTATTTGGTTACTTTTTAACTTTATGATTTAGTAAGTTTAGAGTTTGAGGAATAATTTAGGGTTTAGGTTAGTTTAGTTAGTTTATTTTTTTAAGATTATTTTAGGCTTGGGTAAGGTTAGGGTTTATTTAGGTTTTATTTAGGTTTAGGCTTAGGTTTATTAGGGTTTAGAGATTATGCTTTTAGGGTTTATGTTTTAGGGCTAAAGTTAGGGTTAGGGTTTTGAGTTTAATGATTAGGGTTTAGGGTTGAGAGTTTATGGTTTAGGGTTTAGGATTTTTAGGTTTATGGTTTAGGTTTAGTTGTAGATTTTATTCTGAGGTTTAAGTTTTCATATAGGGTTCTATAAGGTTTAAGGTTTTTTTTTTTAAAATTACGTAAAGTATTAAGTTTAGGTTTATTTAGTTATTTAGTTTATTTATTATTTATTTTTAGTTTATTTTATTTTTAATTTTTATTTAGGTTTATTTTTTATTTTTATTTTATTTTGTTTATTTATTTTAGGTTTATTTATTTCATCTTACATTTTTTACTTTAGTTTAGTTTTTAGGTTAAGGTTAAGGTTTATATTTTAGTTGAGTTTTATTTTTATTTAATTTTTTTGGTTTAAGTTTTACTTTTAATTTTTAGGTTTAGGTTTAGGCTTTTATTTATTTATTTAGGTTTAAGTTTTAGGTTATAATTTTAAGTTTATTTTTAGGTTTTATTTTTTAGTTTAAGTTTAGGTTTATTTTTAGTTTAGTTTTATTTTTATTTTATTTTTTTTATGTGTGGGTTTATTTTTATTTTTTAGGTTTAAGATTAGGTTTTTATTTTATTTTTTTTTAGGATTAGGTTTTTATTTTAATTTTTTTAAGTTTAGGTTTTAGGTTTTCATTTTAGGTTTATTTTTAGGTTTTATTTTTTAGTTTAGGTTTAGGTTTATTTTTAGTATATTTTATTTTATTTTTTAGGTTTATGTTTAGTTTATTTTAGGTTTATGTTTAGGTTTTATTTATTTTAGTTTAGGTTTAGGTTTCTTTTATTTTTATTTATGGTTTAATTTTTTTTTTAGTTTAGGGTTTAGGTTTTATTTTTTAGGTTTAGGTTTTTATTTAGTTTTTATTGTAGTTTATTTTAGGTTTATTTTTTTATATTTAGTTTTTATTATATTTACATTATTTATTCTTAGGTTTATTTTATTTTATCTAGTTTTGTTTATGCTTTTATTTATTTTATTTTAGTTTTTTTAATTATTTTATTTTATTTTATTTTTAAGTTTAGGTTTTAGTTTCGGTTTTCATTTCATTTTATTTATTTATTTCATTTAGGTTTAGGTATTTTTATTTATATTATTTTTAGGTTATATTTAGTTTAGGTTTAGGTTTTTTAGGTTCTCAGGGTTTAAGGTTTAAGGTTTAGGGTCTTGGATTTATGATTTTAGGGTTTAGGATTTTAGGGATTAGGGTTTAGGGTTTAGGTTTTACTATTTAGGTTATAGGGTTTAGGTATTTTTATTTATTTATTTCATTTAGGTTTAGGTATTTTTATTTATTTTATTTTAGGTTATATTTAGTTTAGGTTTAAGTTTAGGTTCTGAGTTTAAGGTTTAGGAGTTAGAATTTATGATTTTAGGTTTAGGGTTTTAAGGTTTGGTTTATAGGTTTTAGAGCTATAGGGTTTAGGAGTTTTAAGAGTTTAGTGTTTAGGGGTTTAGGGTTAACTTAGGGTTTAGGGTTGGATTTGAGTTTAGAGTTTGAGTATTGAGGTTTAGGGTTTAGGGTTTTATTTTAGGTTTAGGGTGTTTTATTAATTCTGGTTAAGGTTTAGAGTTTAGTTTAGTTTAGGGTTTCTTAATTAGGGTTTAGGGTTTTAGGTTTAGGGTGGTTTAGGTTTGGGTTTAGGGATTAGGGTTTTAGGTTTAGGGTTTATGGTTTTGCTTTAGTTTAGGTTAATTTAGAGTTTGGGTTTTGGGTTTTGGGTTTAGGATTTAGGGTTTTGGATTTAAGGTTTAGGTTTTAGCATTTTTTTATTTTAAAATTAAGTAAACTAGTAGGATTAGATTTATTTAGTTTACTTAGTTTATTTTTTTATTTTAGTTTTTTTTATTTTATTTTTTTATTTTTTATTTTTTTATTTTTATTTAGTTTAGTTTATTTACTTTAGGATTATTCATTTTAGTTTAAGTTTTTTATTTTAGTTTATGTTTTAGGTTTAAGTTTAGGTTTAGGTTTATTTTTTTAGTTTAGTTCTATTTTTTATTTTGTTTTTTTATTTTAGATTTTATTTTTTATTTTTAGGTTTAGCTTTAATTTTAGGTTTTTATTTTAGGCTTACTTTTAGTTTTTATTTTTTAGTTTAGGTTTAGGTTTATTTTTAGTTTATTTTATTTTATTTAGTTTAGGGTTTAAGTTTAGTGTATTTTAGGTTTAGGTTTAGGTTTTATTTATTTTAGTTTAGTTTATTTTACTTTAGGTTTAGGTTTATTTTATTTTGTTTATTTGAGGTTTAGGTTTTTTTACCTTAGGGTTTAGGTTTTATTTTTATTTATTTTTAGGTTTCCTTTTTAGGTTTATTTTTTAAGCTTAGCTTTTTATTTAGTTTTTATTATATTTTATTTTTGTGTTTCGTTTTGTTTTAAATATTTTTATGTTTTTTAGTTTTAGGTTTATCTTATTTTATAGTTTATTTTAGGTTTTTATTTATTTTATTTTATTTTAGTTTTATTTTTTATTTAATTTTTATTTTATTTTTAGGTTTAGGTTTAGGTTTAGGTTTAGGTTTTTATTTTATTTTATTTATTTAGTTTATTTAGGTTTAGGTTTAATTATTTATTTTATTTTTATGTTTTATTTAGTTTGGGTTTAGGTTTTTAGGTTTTTAGGGTTTATGATTTAGGATTTAGGGTTTGGGGTTTGGAGTTTAGGGTTTAGGGTTTAGGGTTTAGGGTTGTAGGTTTAGGGTTAGTTTAGGGTTTAGAGTTTAGGCTTAGGGTTTGAGTTTAGGGTTTTAGGGTTTAGGCTTTTATGGTTTAGGGTTTAGGGTTAGGGATTAGGGTTTAGGTTTAGGGTTTTTTATGATTTAGAGTTTGGGGTTTAGGGTTTAAGGTTTATGGTTTAGGGTTCAGTGTTTAAACTTTAGGTTTTAGGGTTTTTAGTGTTTAGGGTTTAAGGTTAGCTTAGGGTTTAAGGTTAGTTTAGGGTTTAGCCTTTTTTAAGTTTAGGGTTTTGGGTTTAGGGATAGCTTAGAGTTTAGGCTTTAGGGTTTTAGGATATAGGGTTTAGTGTTTATTGTTTAGGGTTTAGGGTTAGGGTTAGGGTTTAAGTTTTTAGATTTAGGGTTTAGGGTTTAGGGTTCAAGGTTAAGAGTTTAAGGTTAATTTAGGGTATAAGGTTTAGGATTTAGGGTTATCGTTTTAGGATTTAAGGTTTAGGGATTGTTTTAGGGTTTAGGGTTTCAAGTATATGATTTATTGTTTAGGGTTTAGGGTTTTTCTTTTGATATTAAGTAAATTGGTAGGTTTAGGTTTATTTAGATTATTTTTATTTATTTTAGTTTATTTTATTTAATTTTATTTTTTTAAGTTTATTTTTATTTTTATTTAGTTTTCTTTATTTATTTTATGTATTTTTAGTTTAGTTTATTTTTTAGGTTTAAGTTTATGTTTATCTTTATTTATTTTTTTTTATTTTTTTCATTTTATTTTTAGATTTAGGTTTTATTTTTTATTTTTAGGTTTACGTTTTGGTTTTTATTTTATTTTTTTAGGTTTAGGTTTTATTTTAGGTTTATTTCTAAGTTTTATTTTTTAGTTTAGGTTTAAGTTTATTTTTAGTTTATTTTATTTTATTTAGATTAGTGTTTAGGTTTAGTTTATTTTTTGTTTAGGTTTATGTTTTATTTATTTTAGTTTACATTTAGGTTTATTTTATTTTGTTTATTTTAGGTTTAGTTTTTTTTTTAGTTTAGGGTTTAGGTTTTTTTTTTATTTTTAATTTTTAGGTTTTATTTTTAGGTTTTATTTTTAGGTTTATTTTTTTAGGTTTAGGTTTTATTTAGTTTTTATTTTATTTTATTAGGTTTATTTTTTTATTTTATATTTGGTTTATTTTATATAGGATTTTTTATTTTAGGTTTTTTTAGTTTAGTTTAGGTTTTTATTTATTTTATTTTTGCTTAGTTTTAATTTTTTTTAGGTTTATATTTAGGTATAGGTTCAGGTTTAGGTTTAGGTTTTAGTTTAGGTTTTTATTTTATTTAATTTTTTTATTTTATTTTGGTTAAGGTTTTTTTATTTATTTTATTTTTAGGTTTTATTTAGTTTAAGTTTAAGTTTTTAGGTTTTTAGGGTTTCAGCTTTAGGGTTTAGGGTTTGGGGTTTAGGGTTTAAGGTTTATGGTTTTAGGTTTTAGGGTTTAATGTTTATAATTTAGCGATAGGGTTTAGGGTTTTGCGGTTTAGTGTTTAGGGTTTAGGGTTTAAGGGTTTTGGGGTTTAGGGTTTAGGCTTTTTTTAATTAGGTTTAAGTTTATTTTTTATGTTCTTATTTAGTTTAGGTTTAGGTTTATTTAATTTTAGTTTAATTGATTTTTAGTTTTATTTTAGTTTAGGTTTTATTTAATTTTTAGGCTTTTATTTTTAGTTTAGTTTAGGTGTAGGTTTATTTAGGTTCATTTCATTATTTATTTATTTATTTTACTTATTTATAGTTTAGATTTAAGTTTGGGTTTAGGTCTTATTTTAAATTTTACTTTTTTTTTTACTTTTTTTTTAAGTTAGTTTAGTTTAGGTTTTATTTTAGTTTAGTGTAAAATTATTTAGGTTTAGGTTTTTAGGTTTAGGTTTATTTTTGGTTTAGGTTTTATTTACTTTTTATTTAGTTTATTTATTTTTAGTTTTTTAGTTTAGTTTAGTTTATTTTATTTAGTTTTTAGTTTATTTAGTTTAGGTTTAGGTTTTTTTTTTGGTTTATTTTGTTTGGTTTAGGTTTAGGGCTTAGGTTTTATTTAAGTTTTGGTTTAGGTTTTATTTATGTTTAGGGTTGATTTAGTTTATTTATTTTTTATTTTATTTTTTAGGTTTATTTAGTTTATATTTTATTTTTATTTTGTTTTACGTTTAGGTTTAGGTTTTATTTAGTTTATTTTATTTAGTTTTTATTTTAGGTTTAGGTTTAGTTTAGGTTTATTATATTTTTATTTAGATTAAGGGTTATTTTTATTTGTAGATTAGTTTATTTAGGTTTAGGTTTAGGCTTTTAGTTTATTTTTGTTTATGTTTAGTTTTAGGTTTATTTATGTTTATTTAGTTTAGGTTTGGGTTTATTTATTTTTATTTTATTCTAATTTTATTTTATTAGTTTAGTTTATTTAGTTTATTTAATAAGTTTTATTTTTTAGGTTAATTTTTAGTTTAGGTTTAGGTTTATTTATTTTAGTTTAGTTTAGTTTATTTTTATTTTTAGGTTTACTTAGTTTTTAGTTTTATTTAGTTTAGGTTTTGGTTTTGGTTTATTTTTATTTGTTTATTTAACTTTTAGCTTATTTAGTTTAGTTTAGGTTTATGTTTAGATTTAGGTTTATTTATTTTGTTTATTTATTTATTTAGGTTTAGGTTTAAGTTTATTTATTTAGTTTATTTATTTATTTAGGTTTAGGATTAGGTTTTTTTTGTTTGGTTTATTTTATTTTATTTTATTTAGGGTTTAGTGTTTAGGTTCAGGTTTATTTAGTTTAAGTTTAGTTTTGGTTTATATTTATTTATTTATTTATTTTATTTTTTACTTATTTTATTTGTTTAGGTTTATTTTTATATTTAGTTTATTTTTTATTTATTTTATTTTATTAATTTTATTTTAGTTTATCATTTTATTTACTTTAGTTTATTATTATTTTTATTTTTAGCTTAGGTTTATGTTTAGGTTTTTATTTTAGGTTTACGGTCTAGTTTAGGTTTAGGTTTTTATTTTTTTTTGTTTTATTTTATTTTGTTTTTATTTTTTAGTTAGTTCATTTTATTTTATTTATTTAGGTTTATTTAGTATATTTATTCAATTTATTTATTTAGTTTAGGGTTTCTTTAATTTTTTGTTTAGGTTTTATTTAGTTTTATTTAGGTTTAGGTTTAGTTTATTTTAAGGTTTAGGTTTAGGGTTTAGGTTTATTTAGTTTAGTTTAGGTTTAGTTTATTTTATTTTGTTTAGGTTTATTTATTTAGTTTTCTTTATTTTAAATATTTAGGTTTACATTTCATTTAGTTTATTTTAATTTAGGTTTTTAGTTTAGTTTATTTAGCTTAGTTTAGATTTATTTAATTTATTTTTATTTTTATTTATTTAGTTTAGTTTAAGTTTATTTAGTTTATTTACTTATTTAGTTTATTTTTTATTTATTTAAGGTTTTATTTTAGTTTAGTTTAAGTTTATTTATGTTTAGGTTTTTAGATTTAGGTTTATTTTGGGTTTAGGTTTTATTTACTTTTTATTTAGTTTATTTATTTTTAGTTTTTTTTAGTTTAGTTTAGTTTATTTTATTTAGTTTTTAGTTTATTTAGTTTAGGTTTAGGTTTATTTTTTTGGTTTATTTAGTTTAGTTTAAGTTTAGTGCTTAAGTTTTATTTAAGTTTAGGTTTAGGTTTTATTTAAGTTTAGTGTTTATTTACTTTTTATTTTATTTTTATTTAGGTTTATTTAGTTTATGTTTTATTTTTATTTAGGTTTAGGTTTTATTTAGTTTGACTTATTTAGTTTTTATTTTAAGTTTAGGTTTAGTTTAGGTTTATTATATTTTTGTTTAGTTTTAGGTTTATTTTTATTTCTAGTTTAGTTTATTTAGGTTTATGTTTAGGTTTAGGTTTAGGCTTTTAGTTTATTTTAGTTTATGTTTAGGTTTAGGTTTATCTAGGTTTATTTAGTTTAGGTTTTTTATTTTTAGGTTTAGGTTTATTATTTTTATTTTATTCTAATTTTATTTTATTAGTTTAGTTTATTTAGTTTATTTAATAAGGTTTAATTTTTTTTAGGTTTATTTTTTAGTTTAAGTTTATTTATTTTAGTTTAGTTTAGTTTATTTTATTTTTAGGTTTACTTAGTTTTAGTTTTATTTAGTTTAGGTTTAGGTTTAGGTTTACTTTTATTTATTTATTTAAGCTTATTTAGTTTAGTTTAGGTTTATGTTTAGGTTTAGGTTAATTTATTTTGTTTATTTATTTATTTAGGTTTAAGTTTAAGTTTATTTATTTAGTTTATTTATTTATTTAGGTTTAGGATTAGGTTTTATTTAGTTTGGTTTATTTTGTTTTATTTTATTTAGGGTTTAGGGTTTAGGTTTAGTTTTCGGTTTAGGTTTATTTAAGTTAGGTTTAGTTTTGGTATATAAATTTTTATTTATTTATTTTATTTTTTACATACTTTATTTATTTAGGTTTATTTTGTATTTAGTTTATGTTTTATTTATTTTATTTTATTTATTATATTTTAGTTTATTATTTTATTTACTTTAGTTTATTTTTATTTTTATTTTTAGTTTATGTTTATGTTTAGGTTTTTATTTTAGATTTATAGTTTGGTTAAGGTTTAGGTTTTTAATTTATTTCATTTTATTTTAATTTATTTATTTTAGTTTATTTTATTTTATTATTTAGGTTTATCTAGTATATTTATTCAATTTATTTATTTAGTTTAGGGTTTATTTAATTTTTTGTTTAGGTCTTATTTAGTTTTATTTTGGTTTAGGTTTAGTTTGTTTTTAGGTTTAGGTTTAGGGTTTAGGTTTATTTAGTTTTAGTTTAGGTTTAGGTTTAAGTTTTTTTAGGTTTAGTTTATTTTATTTTGTTTAGGCTTATTTATTTAGTTTAGTTTATTTTAAATATTTAGGTTTTTTACTTTAGTTTATTTAGTTTAGTTTAGGTTTATTTAATTATTTTTATTTTTATTTATTTAGTTTAGTTTAGGTTTATTTAGGTTTAAGTTTATTTAATTTATTTACTTATTTAGTTTATTTTTTATTTATTTAAGGTTTAGGTTTAGATTTATTTTTATTTCTTAGGTTTAGGATTAGGTTTAGGTTTAGTTTAGTTTCTTCAGTTTATTTTATTTAGTTTGTTTTTTTAGGTTTAGTTTAGTTTAGGTTTAGGTTTAGGTTTAGGTTTATCTTAGGTTTAGGTTTATTTAGTTTAGGTTAAGGTTTAGGTTTATTTAAGGTTTAGGATTATTTATTTATTTATTTTAGGTTTTGGTTTAGGTTTATTTTATTTTAGTTTAGTTTATTTTAGTTTAGGCTTAGGTTTAGGTTTAGTTTAAGTTTAGGTTTAGGTTTTAGTTTTTTTAGGTTTAGCTTTAGGTTTAGGTTTATTTTAGTTTAGGTTTTAGGTTTAGGTTTATGTTTAGGTTTTTTTAGGTTTTATTTAGTTTAGTTTACTTTAGTTTAGGTTTATTTTATTTAGTTTAGGTTTAGGTTTAGTTTATTTATTTTAGTTTAAGTTAGTTTAGTTTAGGTTTAGGTTTTAGGTTTATTTAGTTTACGTTTATTTAGTTTAATTTTATTTAGTTTACTTAGATTATTTACTTAGTTTATGTTTTTTTATTTAGTTTATTTTATTTTATTTTATTTAGTTTATTTATTTAGTTTAGGTTTAGGCAGGTTTTATATTTTTTATTTAGTTTATTTTTTATTAGTTTTTTTTATTTAGTTTAGGTTTAGGTTTAAGTTTAGGTTTGTTTAGTTTAGATTTGTTTAGGTTTATTTATTTATTTAGTTTAATTTTCTTTTAGTTTATTTTTAGTTTAGTTTATGTTTAAGTTTATTTATTTAGTTTAGTTTATTTAGTTTATTTTTAGTTTACTTTATTTTAATTTATTTTAATTTATTTTAGTTTAGTTTAAGTTTAAGTTTAGGTTTAGGTTTAGGTTTAGGTTTAGTTTAGGTTTAGGTTTAGGTTTAGGTTTAGGTTTAGGTTTAAGTTTTATTTTATTTTTATTTAGGTTTATTTATTTATGTTTAGGTTTATTTATTTAATTTAGTTTAGTTAGTTTATTTTATTTAGTTTATTTATTTAGTTTGGATTTATGTTTTATTTAGTTTAATGTAGTTTAATTTAATTTATTTTTAGGATTATGTTTAGGTTTAGGTTTAGGTTTAGTTTAGTTTATTTATTTATTTTAGTTTTAGTTTTAGGTTTTATTTAGTTTATTTATTTAGTTTAGTTTTTTTTTTGTTTAGTTTAGTTCAGTTTATTTAGGTTTAGGTTTATTTCATTTATTTATTTAGTTTATTTTTTTATTTAGTTTAGGTTTAGGTTTAGGTTTTATTTAGTTTAATTTTATTTAGTTTAGGTTTAGTTTTAGTTTAGGTTTAGGTTTAGGTTTTATTTAATTTTAGGTTTATTTATTTAGGTTTAGGTTTAGGTTTAGGTTTAGTTTAGGTTTAGGTTTTATTTAGGTTTAGGTTTATTTAGTTTAGGTTTAGGTTTATTTATTTTAGTTTATTTTATTTTATTTTATTTAGTTTTAGTTTATGTTTATTTTAGTTTAGGTTTATTAGGTTTGTTTAGGTTTAGGTTTAGGTTTATTTTTATTTAGGTTTTTATGTTTAGGTTTAGTTTTAGGTTTTTATTTAGGTTTAGGTTTAGGTTTATTTTTTATTTTAGTTTAGGTTTATTTATTTAGTTTAGTTTAGGTTTAGGTTTAAATTTATTTATTTATTTATTTAGTTTATTAAGTTAAGGTTTATTTGTTTAGTTTAGTTTATTTATTTTGAGTTTTAGTTTAGGTTTAGTTTATTTTATTTTAGTTAATTTTATTTATTTAGGTTTAGGTTTATTTAGTTTAGGTTTTAGGTTTAGGTTTAAGTTTATTTTAGTTTAGTTTAGTTTAGTTTATCTTAGTTTATTTATTTAGTTTATTTTTAGTTTAGGTTTATTTATTTAGTTTAGGTTTTGATTTAGGTTTAAGTTTAGTTTAGTTTAGTTTAGTTTAGTTTAGTTTAGTTTAGGTTTAAGTTTATTTAGTTTAGTTTATTTTATTTAGTTTATTTATTTATTTAATTTTATTTAATTTTATTTTATTTAGTTTTGGTTTATTTATTTTATTTATTTATTTTTTAGTTTAGGCTTAGGTTTAGGTTTTATTTTATTTATTTAGTTTAAATTTAGTTTTAGGGTTTAAGTTTAGGTTTTAGGTTTTGGTTTAGTTTTAAGGTTTAGGGTTTAGAGTTCAGGGTTGTAGGTTTAGGGTTTAGGGTTTAGTATTTAGGGTTTTTTTAGGTTTATTTTAATTTTTTATTTTTTTGGGTTTAGGGTTTAGGGTTTGGGATTTAGGGTTTTTTAGGGTTTAGGGTTTAGGGTTTAGGGTTAGGTTTAGGGTTTAGCATTTAGGGTTTAGGGTTAGTTTTAGGGTTTAGCATTTTGGGTTTAGGGTTTAGGATTTAGGGTTTATGGTTTTTTTTTTAAAATTAAGTAAACTGATAGGTTTATGTTTACTTATTATTTTATTCTTTATTTTTATTTAAGTTTATTTTTTATTTTTATTTAGTTTAGTTTATTTATTTTAGGTTTATTTATTTTTGTTTCAGTTTTTCACTTTAGTTTATTTTTTAGGTTTAGGTTTAGGTTTTTCTTCATTTTTTAGTTTAGTTTTATTTTTATTTTATTTTTTAGGTTTATGTTTTTTTTTTTTAGGTTTATGTTTAGATTTTTATTTTATTTGTTTATGTTTAGGTATTAGGTTTTTATTTTAGATTAATTTTTAGGTTTTATTTTTTCAGTTTAGGTTTAGGTTTAGTATATTTTAGCTTTTGGTTTTATTTATTTCAATTTAGCTTATTTTAGTTTAGGTTTAGGTTTATTTTATTTTGTTTATGTGTAGGTTTTAGGGTTTAGGGTTTAGGTTTTAGGGTTTAAGGTTTAGGGTTTAGGGATTTAGGGTTTAGGGTTTAGGGTTTAGGGCTTAGGTTCTAGGGTTTAGAGTTTTAGGGTTTAGGGTTTAGGGTTTAAGTTTTGGGTTTAGGGTTCAAGTTTTAGTCTAGGGTTTTTTATTATTTGTTTTTTATTTTAACAGAGAACAAATTAAGATTCAACATTTCTTCTTTTCAATTTCATCAACGAAGTAACACACAAAGTTTTCTAAGACACAAGCGACAACATAAATGTAAAATGAGCACGCATAGAGCAAATTAAAAACATATATAACTAGAACTATCTCTACTATAAAGACGCAGTTCAATAAATAGCAAATCAGATCGACCATTCTTCAATTTTTTTAGTTCCCATCAGAACCATGCCGGCCTCTCGAGTAGTAGGATCCACCATCATATCCCTGATCTCTCCCTCACCACCATGGCTGTAACCTCCATCATCCTCCTCACCATCCTGCTCCAACCACCACCTCCATATCCACCAACACCTCTAGATCCCCCACCACCACTGCGATAACCATAGCCTCCGCCTTCGCCTCCACCGCTAGATCTAGAGTAAGCCTGGTTGACGGTGATGTTCCTGCCGTCAGGGTTCTGCCCATTCTTAGTGTTTAGGTTTATGTTTAGGTTTATTAGGTTTTAGGGTTTACATTTTTTAAATTTATTTAGTAACTTTAGGATTAGGTTTAGGGTTTGGAGTTTAGGGTTTAGGGTTTAGGGAAAGGGTTTAGGGTTTAACATTTAGGATTTAGGGTTTTAGGGTTTATGCTTTTAGGGTATAGGGTTTAGGGTTAAGGATTAAGGTTTAGGGTTCAGAGCTTTTTAGGTTTTAGGGATTAGGCTTTAGGGTTTAGTGTTTAGGCTTTAGGGTTTAAGGTTTTTAGGGTTTAGGTTTTAGGGTTGAGGGTTTAGGGTTTAGGGTTAGCTTTGTGTTTAGGGTTAGTTTAGAGTTTAGGCTTTAGGCTTTAGGGTTTAAGGTTTTTAGGGTTTAGCGTTAGTTTAAAGTTTAGGGTTTAGGGTTTACGGTTTATGGTTAGGGTTAGGGTTTATGGTTTATGGTTTAGGGTTTAGGGTTAGTTTAGGGTTTAGGGTTTTTTTAAAAAAAAATTAAGTAAATCAGTAGGTTTAGGTTTATTTAGGTTATCTAGCATATTTTTTATTTATTTTAGTTTATTTTATTTTTTATTTTATTTAGTTTAGTTTATCTACTTTTGGTTTATTTATTATAATTTAGATTTTTTTTGTTTATTTTTTATGTTTAGGTTTAGGTTTATGTTTATTTTTTTAGTTTAATTTTATATTTTTTAGGTTTAAGTTTTATTTTTTATTTTTTTGTTTAGGTGTTAGGTTTTATTTTAGGATTATTTTTAGGTTTTATTTTTTTTAGTTTAGGTTTCAGTTAATTTTTAGTTTATTTTATTTTATTTAGTTTAGAGTTTAGGTTTAGGTTTAGATTTTATGCGTTTTAGTTTAGTTTATTTTAGTGTAGGTTTAGGTTAATTTTATTTTTATTTTAGGTTTAGGTTTTTTTAGTTTAGGGTTTAGGTTTTATTTTTATTTATTTTTAGGTTTTATTTTTAAGTTTATTATTTAGGGTTTAGGTTAGGGTTTAGGGTTAGGGTTTAGGATTCAGGGTTTAGGGTTTAGGTTTATGTTTTAGATTTAAGAAATTTAAGGTTTAGAGTTTAGGGTGGAGTTTAGGGTTTAGTTAGGGTTTAAGTTTAGACTTTAGGGTTTAAGTTAAGGTTTTAGGTTAGCTTAGGTTTAGGGATTAGGGATTAGGGTTTAGGGTTTTAGGGTTTAGGGTTTTAGGGTTTAGGGTTAGGTTTATTAAGTTTAGGGTTTAGGGTTTAGGGTTAGGTTTATACTTTAGGAGTTAGGGTTAGGTTAGGGTTTAGGTTTAGGGTTTAGGGTTTAGGGTTTAGGGTTAGTTGTAATGTTTAGGGTTTAGGGTTTAAGGTTTAGGTTTTTTTTATTTTTAAAAATTAAGTAAATTGGTAAATTTAGGTTTATTTAGTTTATTTTATTTTATTTTTTATTTATTTTATTTTATTTTATCTTTTATTTTTAGTTAGGCTTATTATTTATTTTTATTTAGTTTAGTATATTTATTCTAGGTTTTTTTATTTTAGTTTGCTTTTCTAGGTTTAGGTTTAAGTTTATGTTCATTTTTTAGTTTAGTTTTATTTTTATTTTATTTTTTAAGTTTACATTTTATTTTTTTTACTTTTAGGTTTAGGTTTAGGCTTTTATTTTATTTTTTTAGGATTAGGTTTTAGGTTTTTATTTTATCTTTTTTTTTAGGTATAATTTTTTTTTCTTAGGTTTAGGTTGATTTTTAGTTTATTTTATTTATTTAGTTTAGGGTTTAGGTTTACTATATTTTAGGTTTAGGTTTTATTTATTTGACTTTATTTTATTTTAGTTTTGGTTTAGTTTATTTTATTTTTGTTTATTTTAGTTTAGGTTTTTTTAGTTTAGGGTTTAGGTTTTATTTTTATTTATTTTTACATTCTTTTTAGGTTTAGGTTTTTATTTTGTTTTATTTTTATTTTCAATTTAGTTTTTATTTTATTTAAGTTTTTTTTTAGGTTTATTTATTTTTTAGTTTAGTTTTATTTTTTATTATATTTTATTTTTAGGTTTAGGTTTAGGTTTTTTATTTATTTTACTTTTAGGTTTTATGTAGTTTAGGTTTAAGTTTTTAAGTTCTAGATTTTTAGGGTTTAGGGTTTAGGGTTTAAGGTTTTGGGTTTTGGGTTTGGGGTTTAGTGTTTAGGGTTTAGGGTTGTAGATTTTAGGGTTTTTGGGTTTAGGGTTTTAGGGTATAGGGTAAGGTTTAGGGTTAAAGGTTTAGGGTTTAGGGTTTTATAGTTTACGATTTAGGGTTTTGGGTTGCATATTTAGGGGGTTTAGGGTGTAGACTTAGGGGTTATTTATTTATTTATTTTATTTTTTATTATTAAATTAAGTATACTGGTAGGTTTATGTTTATTTAGTATATTTAGTTTATTTTTTATTTATTTATTTATTATTTTATTTTTTATTTTTATTTAGGATTATTTTTATTTATTTTTATTTATTTTAGCTTAGGTTTTTTATTTTAGTCTATTTTTTAGGTTTAGGTTTAGGTTTAGGCCTTTTTAAGTTTAGTTTTATTTTTATTATATTTTTTAGGTTTAGGTCTTATTTTTTATTTTTAGGTTTAAGTTTTGGTTTTTATTTTATTTTTTTAGGTTTAAGTTTTAGGTTTATTTCCAGGTTTTTTTTTAGTTTATGTTTAAGATTATTTTTAGTTTATTTTAATTTATTTAGTTCAATATTAGGTTTAGGTTTAATTTATTTTAGGTTTAGTTAGATTTTATTTATTATTTTAGTTTAGTTTATTTTAGTTTAGGTCTAGGTTTATTTTATTTTTATTTATGTTATGTTTTTTTTAGTTTAGGGTGTAGGTTTTTTTTATTTATTTTTATGTTTTATTTATTGGTTTATTTTTTAGGTTTAGTTTTTTTAGTTTTTATTTTATTTTATTTTATTTTTGGTTTATTTTATTTTATTTTAGGTTTAGTTTTATTTTATTTAGGTTTTTTATATTTTTAGTTTAGTTTAAGCTTTTATTTATTTTATTTTAGTTTAGTTTTTTTTAATTCTCTTTTGGGTTTAGGTTTAGGTTTAGGTTTTAGTTTATGTTTTTATTTTATTTTATTTTGGTTTAGTTTTTTTATTTATTTTATTTTTAAGTTTTATTTAGTTTGGGTTTAGGTTTTTAGCTTTTTAGAGTTTAAGGTTAGTTTAGCATTTAGGGTATAGGGTTTAGGGTTTAGGGTTCATGGTTTAGGGATTAGGTTTTATGGTTTAGGGTTTAGTGTTTAGGGTTTAGGGTTTTAGGCTTTAGGGTTTAGGGTTTGGGGTTTAGGGTTTAGGTTTTAGGTTTAGGTCTCAAGTTTTAGTTTAGGGTTTAGGGTTTAGGGTTTTTAGTTTTTTCTTTAACATATAACAAATTTAGATTCAACATTTCATTTTTTCATTTCATCAACCAAGTAACAAACCAAGTTTTCTAAGACACAAGTGATGACATAGATTAAAAATGATCATGCATACATCAAATCCAAACCCCTAGATAACTTGAACCTTCTCTAAAAAAACACAGTTCCATAAGTAGCGGTGGATGTAGTTCTTGATTTCTCGGTTCCCCAGGTCTCTTGAGTTCTTGGGATCCACCATCATATCCCCAATCTCTCCCTTAGCCACCATGGCTATAACCTCAGTGCTCCTCCCACTCCATAACCACCACTCTCCATCTCCATATCCACGGCATCTCAGGATCCCCACCCATGATAAATGTCGCCTTTGCCTTCGCCTCCACCACTGGATCTAGACTGAGCCTGGTTGATAGCGATGTTCCTACCATTAAGGTTCTGCTATCCATAGGGTTTAGGTTTAGGTTTAGGGTTATTATGTTTTAAAAATTAGGTTTTATTTTTTTATTTATTTAGTTACTTTAGGTTAAGGTTTAGGATTTGGTATTTAGGGTTTGTGGTTTAGGGTTACAATTTAGGGTTTAGGTTTTAGGGTTTAGGATTTTAGGGTTTATGCTTTTAAGGTTCAAGGTTTAGGGTTAGGGTTTAGGGTTTAGGGTTTAAATTTTTTTAGGGTGTACGGTTTAGGTTTTAGGGTTGTAGCTTTAGGGTTTAGGGTCTAGGGTTTACGATTTAGGGTTTAAGCTTTTTTTATTAAATTAAGTAAACTGATAGGTTTAGGTTTATTTAGTATTTTTAGTTTATTTTTTATTTATTTAGGGCTTAAGGTTTAGGGTTTAGGGTTTATGGTTTAGGATTTAGGTTTTTGCATTTAGGGTTTAGGGTTTAGGGTTTTAGGGTTTAGGGTTTAGCCTTTAAGGTTTAGGATTTTTTAGGGTTTAGGGTTTAGGGTTTAGGTTTTAGGTTTCGAGTTCAGGTTTTATTTTAGGGTTTAGGGTTTTTGGTTTTTTCTAATAGAAAACAAATTTAGATTAAACATTTTTTCTTTTTGATTTCATCAACCTAGTAAAACACCAAGTTTTCTAGGACACAAGTGACAACATAGTTAAAAAATGAGCATGCATGAGCAAATCAAAACCAGTATAGAACCATCTCTCTTATAACATAGTTCTATAGCGTGGTCGATCGGATGTTCTTCAATTTCTCTAGTTCCCATCACCACCTCGGCCTCTGGTAGGATCCACCATCATATCCCGATCTCTCCCTCACCACCACCGGTAACCTCCAGCTCCTCCCTTCACCATAACCCCTGCTTTCACCACCCTCCATATCACACCTCAAATCCCCACCTGTTGATAACTGCCTCAGACTTTGCCTCCCATGGATCTAGGCACTGGTTGTGGTGATGTTCTCTTGTCAGGTTCTATCATTCTTAGGATTTTGGTTTTGGTTTAGGTTTATTAGGTTTTAGTTTAGGTTTAATTTATTAATTTTAGTTACTTTAGGTTTAGGTTTAAGGCTTGGGATTTACGATTTATGGTTTAGGGTTTGGGTTTAGCGTTTTAGGTTTTATCTATTTTAGTTTAATTTATTTTAGTTTAGGTTAGAGATTATAATATTTTGTTTATTTTAGGTTTATTTTTTTTTTAGGGTTTATGGTTTATTTTTTATTTTATTTTAGGTTTATTTATTTTAGTTTATGTTTTTTATTTTAGTTTATTTTTTAGGTTTAAGTTTATTTTTCGTTTAGTTTTATTTTTATTTTATTTTTTATGTTTAGGTTTATTTTTTATTTTTAAGTTTAGGTTTAGGTTTTTATTTTATTTTTTTGGGTTTTATTTTTAGGTTTTTATTTTATGTTTATTTTTAGGTTTTATTTTTTAGTTTTGGTTTAGGTCTATTTTTAGTTTATTTTATTTTATGGTTTAGGTTTAGGTTTAGTTTATTTTAGGTTTAGGTTTAGGTTTTATTTATTTTAGTTTAGTATATTTTAGTTTATCTTTAAGTTTATTTTATTTTGCTTATTTTATTTTTATTTTAGATTTAGGTATTTTTAGTTTAGGGTTTAAGTTTTATATTTTAGGTTTATTTTTTTGGTTTAGGTTTTTATTTATTTTATTTTATTTTATTATTCTTTTATGTTTAGTTTTTATTTCATTTAGGTTTTTTATTCTTAGGTTTATTTTATTATTTTGTTTAATTTAGGTTTTTATTTACTTTATTTTATTTTATTTTTACTTTTTAATTTATTTCATTTTTAGGTTTAGGTTTTGGTTTTAGTTTAGGTTTTTATTTTTATTTATCTTATTATTTTATTTAGGTTTATGTTTATTTATTTATTTTATTTTTAGGTTTCATTTAGTTTAGGTTTAGGTTTTTAAGTTTTTAGGTTTTTAGGGTTTTAGGGTTTAGGGTTTAAGGTTAGGGTATAGGGTTTAGTGTTTAGGCTTTAGGGTTTAGGGTGTTTAGGGCTTATGGTTTAGGGTTTAGGGTTTAGGGTTAGCTTAGGGTTTAGGGTTTTGGCTTAAGGGTTTAGGGTTATTTTAGAGTATAGGGTTTAGGGTTTTAGGGTTTAGGGTTTAGGGTTTAGGGTTTAGGATTTAGGGTTTAAGGACTTTTAGGGGGTAGGGTTTAGTATTGTAGGTTTATGATTTAGGGTTTAGGGTTAGTTTTTGGGCTTAGGGTTTAGTGTTTAGGGTAAAGGATTTAGAGTTTAGGGTTTAGGGTTTAGGAATTTTTTTTAAAATTATAAACTAGTAGATTTTGGTTTATTTAGTTTATTTTTTTATTTAGTTTAGTTTATTTTACTTTTTATTTTTATTTAGGTTTATTTTTTTTATTTAGTTTAGTTTATTTATTTTAGGTTTATTTTTTTATTTTAGGTTATTTATTTTAGGTTATTTTTAGGTTTATGTGTAGTAAGTTTACGCTTATTTCTTAGTTTAGTTTTATTTATATTATATTTTTTAGGTTTAGGTTTAATTTATATTTTTTAGTTTAGATTTAGGTTTTTATTTTATTTTTTAACATTTAGGTTTTATGTTTTTATTTTAGGTTTATTTTTAGGTTTTATTTTTTAGTTTAGGTTTAGGTTTATTTTTAGTTTATGTTATTTTATTTAGTTTATTTTGTTTAGTTTATTTTAGTTAAAGTATAGGTTTATTTTATTTTGTTTATTTTAGGTTAATGTTTTTTTAGTTTAGTGTTTAAGTTTTATTTATTATTTTTTTATGTTTTATTTTTAGGTTTATTTTTTGGGTTTAGGTTTTCATTTAGTTATTTTTTTTTTATTTTAGGTTTATTCTATTTTTATTTTATTTATAGCTTTTATTTTATTTATGTTTTTTATTTTTTGTTTATTTTATTTTTTTAGTTTAGTTTAGGGTTTTATTTATTTTATTTTAGTTTAGCTTTTGTTTTTTATATTTTTTTTAGGTTTAGGTTTAGGTTTAGGTTTAGGTTTGGTTTAGGTTTTCTTTACATTTCTTTTCTTTTAGGTTTCATTTAGTTTCAATTTAGGCTTTTAGCAATTTAAAGGTTTTGGGTTTAGGGTTTTAGGGTTTATCTAGGTTTAGGGTTGTAGGTTTAGGGTTTAGAATTTAGGGTTTATGGTTTAGGGTTTTATTTATTTTTTTAAATTTAGTTAACTGGTAGGTTTAGGTTTATTTAGTTTCTTTTTTAGTTTATTTTATTATATTTTATTTTATTTAGTTTAGGTTTAGGTTTAAGTTTAGGTTTAGGTTTTATTTATTTTGGTTTAGTTTATTTTAGCTTCAGTTTAGGTTTAATTTATTTTTATTTTAGTTTTAGGTTTTTTTTTAATTCAGGGTTTAGGTTCTACTTTTTATTTATTTTTTGGCATTATTTTAAGGTTTATTTTTTAGGTTTAGGTTTTTATTTAGTTTTTAATTTATTTTATTTTAAGTTTATTTTATTTTTACTTTATGTTAAGTTCTTATTTTATTTAGCTTTTTTATTCTTAAGTTTATTTTAATTTTTAGGTTAGTATAGGTTTTTATGTATTTTATTTTAGTTTATTTTTATTAATTTATAGTATTTTATTTTAAGGTTTAGGATTTGGTTTTAGTTTAGGTTTTATTTTATTTTAATATTTTATATTATTTAGGTTTAGGATTTTTATTTATTTTATTTTTAGATTTCATTTAGTTTTGGTTTAGGTTTTTAGGTTTTTAGGGTTTAGGGTTTAGGGTTTAGGGTTTATGGTTTATGGTTTAGGGTTTATTTAGGGTTTTTGGGTTTAGGGTTTAGGATTAGGGTTTAGGTTTAGGATTTAGGGTTTAGGCGTTTAGGCTTTAGGCTTTAGGTTTTAAGCTTTAGGGTTTAGTTTTTATGGTTAGTTTAGGGTTTAGGGTTTAGGGTTTAAGTTTAGAGTTTTTATGGTTTTAAGGTTTAGTTTTAAGGTTTAAGTTCTTGATTTAGAGTTTAGGGATTGGTTTAGGGTTTAGGTTTAGGATTTAGGGTTTAAGGTTAGATTTAGTTTAGGGTTTGAGTTTTAAGTTTAGAGTTTATAGTGAGGAGTTTAGGGTTTAGTAGTTTAAGGTTTTAGGATTATAGTTTTAAGTGTTTAGGAGTTTAAGTTGTTATTTTTTGTAGGTTTAGGTTTAGGGTTTAGGTTTAGTTTTGTTTAGGTATAGGGTTTAGGGTTTAGGATTTAAGGGTTTTTTTTTAGGGTTTAGGGTTTTATTAGGTTTATTTTTTATTTTTATTTAGTTTATTTATTTATTTTATGTTAATTTATTTTAGTTTAGTTTTTATTTTAGTTTATTTTTTTAGGTTTAGGTTTAATTGTGTTTATTTTTTGTTAATTTTATTTTTTATTTTATTTTTAAGTTTAGGTTTATTTTTTTTTAATTTTTAGGTTTTGGTTTAGGTTTTAATTTATTTTTAGGTTTAGGTTTATTTTAATTTAGGTTTATTTTAAGGTTTTTTATAGTTTAGGCTTAGGTTTATTTTTAGTTTGTTTTTTATTTCTTTAGTTTAGGGTTTAGGTTTTGTTTATTTTGGTTTAGGTTTGGGTTTATTTATTTTAGTTTAGTTTATCTTTATTTTATTTTATTTATTTTAGGTTTATGTTTTTTTTAGTTTAGGGTTTAGGTTATATTTTTTATTAATTTTTAGGTTTAGTTTTTGGTTTAGGTTTTTATTTAGTTATTATTTTATTTTATTTTAGGTTTATTTTATTTTTATTTTACATTTAGTTTTTATTTTATTTAGGTTTTCTATTTTTTTATTTATTTTATTTGTTAGTTTATTTTAGGGTTTTATTTATTTTATTTTAGTTTAGTTTTCATTGTTTATTTTATTTTCTTTTAGGTTTAGGTTTTTGTTTAGGTTTTTATTTTATTTATTTTTATTATTTTATCTTGGTTTATGTTTTATTTATTTATTTTATTTTTAGGCTTTATTTAGTTTAGGTTTAGGTTTTTAGCATTTTAGCTTTTGGGTTTAGGGTTTTAGGGTTTAAGGTTTAGGGTTTAGGGTTTAGGGTTCTTTTTAGGGTTAAGGTTAGGGGTTTTTTATTTTTTATTTTTTATCTTTATTTTTTTTAAATTATGTAAACTCGTAGGGTTTAGGGTTTATGGTTTAGGATTTATGGTTTATGGTTTAGAGTTTAGTGTTTAAGGGTTTTCTTTTTTAAAATAGGGTAGGTTTAGGTTTATTTAGTTTATTTTTTATTTATTTTATTTTATTTTATTTTATATTTTTTATTTAATTTAGTTTATTTATTTTAGGTTTATTTATTTTGGTTTAGGTTTTATTTTGTTTATTTTTTTGGGTTTAGGTTTTGGTTTATGTTTAGTTTTAGTTTTGTTTTTTTTATTTTATTCTTTAGGTTAAGGTTTTATTTTTATTTTTAGGTATATATTTAAGTTTTTATTTTATTTTTTTAAGTTTATGTTTTATGTTTTTATTTTAGTTTTTTTAGGGTTTTTTTAGTTTATGTTTAGGTTTATTTTTAGTTTATTTTATTTTATTTAGTTTAGGTTTTAGGTTTAGGTTTTATTTATTTTTGTTTAGTCTATTTTAATTTATGTTTATGTTTATTTTATTTTGTTTATTTTAGGTTTAGGTTTTTTTTAGTTTAGGGTTTAGGTTTTATTTTTTATTTATTTTTATGTTTATTTTAGGTTTAGGTTTTTATTTTATTTAGGTTTAGTTTTTTTTTAACAGAGAACAAATTAAGATTCAATATTTCTTTTTTATTTTATCAACCAAGTTTAAGTTTATAAGACTATGATGACATAGATGAAAAATGGTTTATAGCAAATCAAAACCCTAGATAGTTTTATTTTAGTTTATTTAGTAGCGGATTGGATATTTTCAATTTCTTAGTTTAACTAGGTTTAGTTGATCCACCATTATATCTCTTATTTTTTAGTCACTTTAGTTTTTAGGTTATTTTATTTTATTTATTTAGGTTTAGGTTATGGTGATGTTTATTTAATATAGGTTTATCAATTCTTTGGATTTTGGTTTTGGTTTAGGTTTATTAGGTTTTAGGGTTAGGTTTAATTTATTATTTATTTAGTTACTTTAGGTTTAGGTTTAGGGCTTAGGGTTTAGGGTTTATGGTTTAGGGTTTGGGTTTAGGGTTTAAGGTTTTATCTATTTTAGTTTAGTTTATTTTAGTTTAGGTTAAAGATTATAATATTTTGTTTATTTTAGGTTTAGTTTTTTTTAGGGTTTAGTTTATTTTTTATTTTATTTTAGGTTTATTTTTAGTTTTTTTTATTTTAGTTTTTTTTTTTAGGTTTAAGTTTATTTTCATTTAGTTTTATTTATTTTATTTTTATGTTTAGGTTTATTTTTATTTTAAGTTTAGTTTTAGGTTTTTATTTTATTTTTTTGGGTTTTAGTTTAATGTTTTTATTTTAGGTTTATTTTTAGGTTTTATTTGTTAGTTTTGGTTTAGGTCTATTTTTAGTTTATTTTATTTTATTTAGTTTTGGTTTAGGTTTTGGGTTTAGTTTATTTTAGGTTTAGGTTTAGGTTTATTTATTTTAGTTTAGTATATTTTAGTTTATCTTTAAGTTTATTTTATTTTGCTTATTTTATTTTATTTTAGATTTAGGTATTTTTTAGTTTATGGTTTAGTTTTATATTTTGGGTTTATTTTAGGTTTAGGTTTTTATTTATTTTATTTTATTTTATTATTATTTTATGTTTAGTTTTTCTTTCATTTAGGTTTTTTATTATTTAATTTAATTTAGGTTTTTATTTACTTTATTTTATTTTATTTTTTACTTTTTAATTTATTTCATTTTTAGGTTTAGGTTTTGGTTTTAGTTTAGGTTTTTATTTTATTTTATCTAATTATTTTATTTAGGTTTATGTTTATTTATTTATTTTATTTTAGGTTTCATTTAGTTTAGGTTTAGGTTTTTTTTAAGTTTATTTTTAGGTTTTAGGGTTATTTTTTAGTTTAGGGTTTATTATATAGGGTTTAGTGTTTAGTTTAGGGTTTATTTTATTATGGTTTTAGGGTTTAGGATTTATTTTAGGTTAGGTTTATTTTATTTATTTTATTTAGGTTTAGGGTTTTTTTATTAGGGTTATTTTAGAGTATAGGGTTTAGGGTTTTATTTTATTTTTTAGGATTTAGTTATTTAAGATTTAATTTTATTTATTTTATTTTTTTTATTTTTTATTTTAGTGTTTATATTTAGAGTTTAGGGTTTAGTTTAATTTTTTTAAAATTATTTAGGTAGATTTTAGTTTATTTAGTTTATTTTTTAGGTTTAGTTTATTTATTTTTTTTTTATTTTAGGTTTATTTTTTTTAATTTAGTTTAGTTTATTTATTTTAGGTTTATTTTTTAGTTTAGGTTTTATTTTATTATTTTAGGTTTATGTGTAGTAGGTTTATTATTTGTTAGTTTAGTTTTATTTGTATTATATTTTTAAGGTTTAGGTTTAATTTATATTTTTTGGTTTAGGTTTAGGTTTTTATTTTTTTTTTAAATTTAGGTTTTATTTTTTTATTTTAGGTTTAATTTTAGGTTTTATTTTTTAGTTTAGGTTTAGTTTATTTAGTTTATTTTTTTTAGGTTTATTTTTGTTTAGTTTATTTAGTTTAGGCATAGGTTTATTTTATTTTTATTTTAGGTTAATGTTTTTTTGTTTAGAGTTTAGTTTTATTTATTTATTTATTTTTTATGTTTATTTTTAGGTTTATTTTTTTTTGGGTTTAGGTTTATTTTTATTATTATTATTTTTTTATTTTAGGTTTATTTTATTTTATTTTATTTTAGCTTTTATTTTATTTATGTTTCTATTTTTTGTTTATTTTATTTTTAGTTTAGTTTAGGGTTTTATTTATTTTATTTTAGTTTACTTTATTTTTATATTTTTTTTAGGTTTAATTTTAGGTTTAGGTTTGGTTTAGGTTTTTTTACATTTTTTTTTCTTTTAGGTTTTTTTAGTTATTTAGGCTTTATTTATTTTAGGTTTAGGGTTTATTTTATATTTAGGTTTAGGGTTTTTTAGGGTTTAGGGTTTAGGGTTTTATTTATTTTTTTAAAATAAGTTTTTTAGGTTTAGGTTTATTTAGTTTATTTTTTTATTTATTTTATATATTATATTTTATTTTTTAGGTTTAGGTTTAAGTTTAGGTTTAGGTTTTATTTATTTTGGTTTATTTTATTTTAGTTTCGGTTTAGGTTTAATTTATTTTTATTTTAGTTTAGGTTTTTTTTTAATTGTTTAGGTTTATTTTTTATTTATTTTTTTATTATGTTTATTTTTTTAAGCTTAGGTTTTATTTAGTTTTTTAATTTATTTTATTTAGTTTATTTTATTTTAATTTTTGTTTAAGTTTTATTTTATTTAGTTTTTATTTTAGTTTATTTTAATTTTAGGTTATAGGTTTTATGTATTTTATTTTAGTTTATTTTTTTTAATTTATAGTATTTTATTTTAAGGTTTATTTGGTTTAGTTATTTATTTTATTTTAATATTTTATAGGTTTATTTTATTTATTTTATTTTTAGATTTATTTAGTTTTGGTTATTTTGTTTTATTTAATTTAGGGTTTATGGTTTTATGGTTTATTTATATTTTATTTTTTGGGTTTATTTTATTTAGGGTTTTTAGATTTAACATAAATATTTAGGTTTTAAACTTTAATTTAGTTTTATAGTTATTTAATTTTATTTTATTTTATTATTTTTATAGTTTTATTTATTTAGATTTAAATTCTGATTTTATTTAATTTAGTTTATTTTATTTAGATTTATTTATTTAGATTTA
The DNA here is from genome assembly GCA_021442155.1 of Cymbidium sinense. NCBI lineage: Eukaryota > Viridiplantae > Streptophyta > Magnoliopsida > Asparagales > Orchidaceae > Cymbidium > Cymbidium sinense. The sequence goes on along the minus strand of JAKCPB010000766.1, from coordinate 88,469 downwards.
GGTTTAGTCATTTTATGTTTAATTTAGGTTAGTTTATTTTATTTATATTTTTAGGTTTAAGGTTTATATATTTTATTTAAATTAATTTATTTAGATTATTTAATTTATTTAAAAGTTTATTGGATTTAATTATTTTATGTTTAGGGTTTATTTGTATATTTATTATTTGTATTTTAATTTTATTTAGGGTTTAGTTTTAATATGGTATAGGGTTTAATTTAGAATTTAAGATTTTTAGGGTTTATTTTAAATTTATTTTTTATTTTATTTAGTTTATTTTATGTTAATTATTTTATTTAAGTTTATTTAGTTTATTTTTAGGTTTAGGTTTAATTATTTATTTTTTATTAATTTTATTTATTTATTTTAATTAGGTTTTATTTTTTTATTTTAGGTTTTTTGGTTTATTTTTAATTTATTCTTAGGTTTAGGTTTAGGATTTTTATTTTAGCTTATTTTAGGTTTTTTTATAGTTTAGATAGATTTATTTTTAGTTTGTTTTATTTTCTTTAGTTTATGGTTTAGGTTTTGTTTATTTTTGGTTTAGGTTTGGCTTTTATTTATTTTAGTTTATCTTATTTTAGTTTAGGTTTAGCTTTATTTTCTTTTGTTTATTTTAGGTTTATGTTTTTTTTAGTTTAGGGTTTAGGTTATATTTTTTATTAATTTTTAGGTTTAACTTTTTGGTTTAGGTTTTTATTTAGTTATTATTTTATTTTATTTTAGGTTTATTTTTATTTTTTATTTTTACATTTAGTTTTATTTTATTTAGGTTTTCTATTTTTTATTTTATTATATTTGTTAGTTTACTTTAGGGTTTTATTTATTTTATTTTTGTTTAGTTTTCATTATTTATTTTATTTTCTTTTAGGTTTAGGTTTTAGTTTAGGTTTTTATTTTATTTAGCATTATTATTTTATTTTGGTTTATGTTTTATTTATTTATTTTATTTTTAGGCTTTATTTAGTTTAGGTTTAGGTTTTTTCATTTTAAAATTTTGGGTTTATTTTATTTAATTTATTTTTATAGTTCATTTAGTTAATTATTTTATTTTATTTTTTATTTTTATTTTTTTTTAAATGCAAGCTTTTTTGGTTTAGTTTATGGTTTAGATTTAATCTTTAGAGTTTAGTGTTTAATTTCTTTAATTAAATAAAATAGGTTTATTTATTTAGTTTAAATTTTTTTTGTTTTTTTTTATTTTATTTTCTATTTATATTTAATTTAGTTTAGTTATTTTAGGTTTATTTATTTTTGTTTAGGTTTTTTATTTTAGTTTATATTTTGGGTTTAGGTTTTGGTTTCTGTTTAGTTTTTGGTTTAGTTTTTTTTTTTTATTTTATTCTTTAGGTTAAGGTTTTATTTTTATTTTTAGGTATATCTTTAAGTTTTTATTTTATTTTTTTAGGTTTATGTTTTATGTTTTTATTTTAGTTTTTTTTAGGGTTTTTTAGTTTAAGTTTAGGATTATTTTTAGTTTATGTTATTTTATTTAGTTTAGGGTTTAGGTTTATTTTATATTTTTTGTTTAGTTTATTTTTAATTTATGTTTTATTTTATTTTATTTTGTTTATTTTAGGTTTAGGTTCTTTTAGTTTAGGGTTTAGGTTTTATTTTTTTATTTATTTTATGTTTATTTTAGGTTTAGGTTTTTATTTTATTTAGGTTTAGTGTTTTTTTTTCTAGAGAACAAATTAAGATTCAATATTTCTTCTTTTCAATTCCTTATCAAGTAGCAAATTAAGTTTATAAGACTCACATGATGACAGATTAAAATGAGCATTAAAATCAAAATGATAATACTTTCATCTCTTGTAAAAGATATAATTATATATGGATCATTCTTAATTTCTCCAATTCCAATCAAAACTATGTCTCAATCTGATCCACCATTATCCTTGATCTCTCCTAGAATTGTAACCTATGTATTCTCTTGCCTCCATAACCATTTACTTTAACATATCCAGATTTACACTCGATAGATATTGGCTTAATGAGCCTCACGTTCAATCAGAACAATTTTGATAACAAGCTGGATGTTCTAATATATGTTTTATGTTTTTTTGATATATAAATTGCTAATTACATATCAATACATCTCATAATATGTTTGAAATTGCAAGAAAAGAATGAAAGATTGATCAAAATGGATAATGTTCAAGATTAAAATATTTGGGTTATATGCATTTATAACTTAAAATTCATATGAGTTCATGACATGAATATTTGCTCATAACTTAACATATTATTATTATTTATTTTAAATAAGTTAATTTATATAAATCATCTAATTAACATTCAATATATATATTTCATACATAGCATTTGAATTTTCAAAAAATAAATGATAATAAATTATGACTATTAAGTGTAATTAGTATATATTTAATATAATTAAAAAATTTTCAGTTATATGATACTAACATATGTATGATTATATATGATATATCATAATATTTAAATGTCATATTTCAAAATTAACAAAAAAATATGTGAAATTTTATTTTAGAAAGATTTTATAATCAAGGAATTTATATCGACTTCATCTAGATTCCTTGGATTTTTTTCCTTTAATTTGATAGGATAAATGACTTTGATTAAAATTGAATTTAATATGACTTTCAAACATTAGATGATTTTAATAATGATTGCATTCTATATGCTTTGAATATACTAAGAAAATATGATTATTTTGGCTTGATGTGAATAGAAATTTTGGTTGTTTATTATAATATTTATTTAAAATAAATTATATTTTTATTGAATATTAAATTATTATATGATAAATTGATGTTAGAATAATATATTTTTTGAAATAATTCAAAATGATCTTCTTGCTTATAAAAAAATCTAAAAACTATAAATTTCAAACTAAGAAATTTCTTACAGGTGAAGGGATCACTTGCTACCATTGTAAAAAGCCTAGACACATAAGAATGATTGTCCAGAACTTGCTAAATCAAAGAAAGAGATTGATGTGGGGAAGAAAAAAATGAACAAGAAAAAGTACCTCAAGAAGAAGAAAGTCTTTATGGGCCAATCAGTTCAAATGAATCAAGTACTTGCTCATCAGAAGAGGTCAACATATGTCTTATGGCAAATGGAGAATCTGACTAGATTCTCAAGAGGTATGTAATGATATATCTTATGATGAATTAGATAATGCTTTTAATAATTTAGTTATTTAATATAAAAAAATTTTAAAAAATACAAAACCTTAGAAAAGAATATAAAATTGAGATGCATTTTTGTGATTTAAAAATGTATGTGATAATTTTAAAAGTAAAAATATTTGCTCATATATGTAAACTTGTAAGAGAATATCTTATTAAAAGCAAGATTAAATTATGTTTGAAATCACAAGTTCATTATAATGCTTCATCAAGTAAAACATTTAATAAAATTATTTGCATCATACACATCCCACTCATATATCTTATAATTATTGTGCTAACCCATATGCAAACACTAATGTTTGGTGCAGTTATTATGATAGAAAAGGGCATATTTCATTTAATAACTATGCACGTAAATTTAAAAATACTCCCCAATCATCTTATGTATCGGTACCAAAAGGTACAAGCACTACAGAAACCACACATGCAAGATATCTTGCTTTGAATTTAGAATGTGGACCCAGACATGTTTGGGTTCCAAAAGTTAACATGTGATTTTCTCTTGTAGGAATGCCTTCAAAGCAAAATCAAAGAATGGATGTGGTACTTGGGTGGATGTTCAAGACATATATGAGGAGATAAAGATAAATTCACAACTTTAGAATCAAGTGATGGAGGATTTGTTACATATGGAGATAATGCAAAAGGAAAGATCATTGACATTGGTTATATTTGTAAGAATTTTATCACTTTTGATAAAGTTTTTCTAGTAGAAGGATTAAAACATAATTTAATTTCTATTAGCCAATTATGTGATAACGGTTTGAATGTAGTATTTCATTCATCATATTGTATAATAAAAAATATTGAAAATGTTTTGTCAGTAGGACAAAGACATAAAATATTTGTGTCATTGATTTAGATAGCTTTCATTATGTAAATTTGAATTTTCTTTATTTTAAAAGCACTCATGATGATATGTGGTTATGGCATAGGAGACTATGTCATATTAACATGCACACACTCAATAAAATTGCTAAACTTGATTTAGTAGTTAGATTGCCTAAATTAAATTTTCATTCAAACTATGTTTGTGATGCATGTATTCATGGTAAGCATTGTAGAAGCTCATTTACAAGTAAAAATATTGTTTCTACTTCTAGACCTCTAGAATTGTTGCACATGGATTTATTTGGTCCAATTAGCACCACTAGCTTAGGTGGAAAAAATTATGGTTTTCTGATTATTGATGATTTCTCTAGATGTACTTGGGTTTTGTTTGTAACTTGCAAGGATTATGCTTTTGTTGATTTTAGAATGTTTTCTAAATATATTCAAAGTGAGCAAGGCCTTTTGATTAATAGGGTTCAAACTGATCATGGTGGAAAATTTGAAAATAAATTATTTAAAGATTATTGTGATGAACATGAGATTAGACATAATTTTTTTGCACTTAGAACTCCCCAACAAAATGGAGTAGTAGAGAGAGAAAGTAGAATATTAATTGAATGAAGTAGATTTATGCTTGATGAGTATAAATTGAAAAAATATTTTTGGGCACAAGCAATAAATACTGCATGTTATGTGATGAATAGGATCTAGTTTAGACCAATTTTGAAGAAGAGACCCTATGAATTATATTTTTGGAAAGAACACCAAGATTAAACACTTTCATGTATTTAGATGTAAAAGTTTTATTTTGAATAATGGAAAAGAGCATTTAGGTAAGTTTGATTACAAATCAGATGATGGTATTTTCTTAGGATACTCTCTTTCTAGTAGAGCTTATAGAGTTTTCAATAAAAGAAAAATAGTTTTTTTATTTATTTTATTTTTATGTTTTATTTAGTTTAGGTTTAGATTATTAGCTTTATAGGGTTTAGGGTTTAGGGTAACTTTAGGGTTTAGGATTTGGGGTTTAGGGTCTAGGGTTTAGGCTTTAGCATTTAGTGTTTAGGGTTTGGGGTTTAGGGTTTAGGATTTTGGGTTTAGCTTTTAGGGTTAAGGTTTAGGGTTTAGGATTTAGGGTCTAGGGTTTAGAGTTTATAGGGTTTAGGGCCTCGAGTTTTTTTTAACATACAATAAATTCATATTCAACATTTATTTTTTTTGATATCATCAACTAAGTAACCCACCAAGTTTTCTAAGACAAAAGTGATGACATGGATAAAAAATGAGCATGCATATAGAAAAAAAAACCCTAAATAATTAGGATTTTCTCTAATGTAAATACATAGTTCCATAAGCAGTAGATCGGATCATCCATTCTTCAATTTCTCCAGTTCCCATCAAAACCACTCCAACCTCTCAAGTAGAGAGATCCACCATTATATCCCTGATCTCTCCCTCCGCCACCACCACAGTTGCAACCTCCATCGCTCCTCCCACCTCCATAACCACCACTGCTCCGACCACCACCTCTATATCCACTAGCACCTCCAGATCCTCCACCACCACTACGGTAACCACCACCTTTGCCTTCGCCTCCACCACTAGATCTAGACTGAGGCTGGTTGATGGTGATGTTCTTGCCATCAAGGTTTTGCCCATTCTTATGGTTTAGGTTTAGGTTTAGGTTTACTTTTTAATTTATTTTGTTACTTTAGATTTAGGTTTAGGATTTGGGGTTTAGGGTTTAGGGTTTAGAGTTAAGGTTTACGGTTTAGGGTTTACATTATAGGTTTAGGGTTTATGGTTTAGGGTTTAGGGTTTAGGGTTTAGGGTTTTAGATTTAGGGTTTAAGGTTTTTTTTAACTTAAGTAAACCGGTAGGTTTAGGTTCATTTAGTATATTAAGTTCTTTTATGTTAGTTTACTTTATTTTTTATTTATATTTAGGTTTACTTTTTGTTTTTATTTATTTTAGTTTATTATTTTAGGTTTTTTATTTTAGCATATCTTTTAGGTTTAGGTTTATTTTTTAGTTGAGTTTTATGTTTATTTTATTTTTTAGGTTTATGTTTTATTTTTTATTTTTAGGTTTATGTTTTGATTTTTATTTTATTTTTTTAAGGTTTAGGTTTTAGGTTTTATTATAGGTTTATTTTTAAGTTTTAATTTTTAGTTTAGGTTTAGGTTTATTTTTAGTTTATTTTATTTTATTTAGTTTAGGTTTAGGTTTAGGCTTTATTTATTTTAGTTTAGTTTATTTTAGTTTAGGTTTAGGTTTAGGTTTATTTTATTTTGTTTATTTTATATTTATTTTAGTTTTAGGGTTTCTTTTAGTTTAGGTTTAGATTTTTTTTTATTTTTATTTATTTTAGGTTTATTTTATAGGTTTAAATTTTTTTTTGTTCTTTTTTATTTTATTTTAGGTTTATTTTATTTTTATTTTAGTTTTTTTATTTTATTTAAGTATTTTATTCTAAAGTTTATTTTATTTTTTAGTTTAATTTAGGTTTTTATTTATTTTATTTTATTTTTTCATTTTCATTTTATTTCATTTTAAGGTTTAGGTTTAGGATTTTACTTTATTTCATTTTATTATTTTATTTAGGTTTAGGTTTTTTAATTATCATATTTTTAGGTTTTATTTATTTAGGTTTAGGTTTTTATGTTTTTAAGGTTTAGGGTTGAGGGTGTAGAGTTTTAAGATTTAGGATTTTCGGGTTTAAGGTTTATTGTTAGGGTTTAGGGTTTAAAATTTAGGATTTAGTGGTTAAGCTTTAGAGTTTAGGGTTTTCAGATTTTAGCATTTACGGTTTAGGGTTAGCTTAGGGTTCTAGGTTAATTTAGGATTTAGTATTTTAGGGTTTAGGGTTTAGGCTTTAGTGTTTATGGTTAGTTTATAGTTTAGGGTTCATGCTTTTAAGGTTTAAGGTTTAGGGTTTTGGGTTTAGGGTTAGGGTTAGGGTTTAAGGTTTAGGGTTTAGGGGTTTAAGTTAGGGTTTAGGTTAGTTTAGGGTTATGGTTTTAGGGTTTAGGGATTTATAATTTATGCTTTAGGGTTTAGGTTTAGGTTTAATTTGAAGTTTAGGGTTTAGGGTTTTATTTAAGGTTTTTTTAATTAAGTAAACTAGTATGTATAGTTTATTTAGTTTATTTTTATTTATTTTAGTTTATTTTATCTATATTTTAATTTACATTTATTTTTATTTTATTTTTTTTAGTTTATTTATTTTAAGTTATTTATTTTAGTTTAGCTTTTTTAGGTTTAAGTTTATGTTTATTTCTTAGTTTAGTTTTATTTTATATTACTTTTAGGTTTAGGTTTAATTTTTTATTTTTAGGTTTAGGTGTAGGTTTTTATTTTATTTTTTTAAGTTTAGCTTTTAGGCTTTTATTTTAAGTTTATTTTTAGGTATTATTTTTTAGTTTAGGTTTAGTTTTTTTTTAGTTTATTTTATTTTATTTAGTTTAGGGTTTAGGTTTCATTTTAGGTTTTATTTATTTTATTTTAGTTTATTTTAGTTTAGGTTCAAGTTTTTTTTGTTTATTTTAGGCTTAGGTTTTTTTTAGTATAGGCTTTTGGTGTTATTTTTAATTTATTTTTAGGTGTTTTAGCTTTATTTTTAAGGTTTAGTATTTTATTTAATTTAATTTTATTTTAGGTTTTTTTTATTTTATTTTTTATTTTATTTAGGTTTTTTATTTTTAGGTTTATTTTCTTTGTTAGTTTAGTTTAGGTTTTATTTAATTTATTTTTGTTTAATTTTATTTTTTTTTATTTTATTTCTATGTTTAGTTTAGGTTTAGGTTTAGGTTTAGGCTTAGCTTTTAGTTTAAGTTTTATTCTATTTTATTTATTTATTTAATTAAGTTTAGGTTTTAATTTATTTTATTTTTACATTTTATTTAATTTAGGTTTTAGGTTTTTTAGGTTTTAGGTTTTTTTGGTTTAGGGTTTAGAGTTTAGGGTTTATTTTAGGGTTTGTTTTAAGGGTTAAGGATGATCAAATCAAATAAGATTATTTAAAAGCAAACCAAAGATTCTTTATTAAGTTTTGGATTTGATTTGATTTAAGAGGAGAAGAAATCATCACTTACTATTTTAAACCCATTTAGTTATTTGATTTAATTTAAGGTAATTAAGTTGATTTATGGGTTAATTAAGTTGAACCCTTAATTAATTAATTACCCTTACATGTCACCTTAAAGTAATTAACTAAGTATGAGCCAACATGATATGCATGGAAAATAAACTTGTAATGATCTAGGAAATAAAGGATGCAATTGACTCATGATTAATAGTTTTAGATTAAACTTAATTAATTACTCTTATGGTTTTCCCATGTGGATGTGGACTAACCATAATTTCATTAAACTCTTTTAGGTTATAAAACACATAAAGATCTACCCCATGATTTAATTAATTAAGGTTTGATGTGATTATGATTTCAATTTGATTAAGTGATTTTTAATTAGTTAAATTTAAAAAAAAAGCATGAAATGAACTTAGGGAAGGGGGCCCAATATTCCTTAGTTCACTTACTGTTGAACAATGATTAATAAACTTAATTAACCAATTTATTACTATTCATGGGATTAATTAATCATTAATTAACTTAAAGAGTAGTTAAGGTTTAATTAGTCAATTTTCTAATTAAGTGAGCAATAAATCCCAAGAAAATCATGGGAGGCATAGGTCATCCCATTAAATTAGCCCACAAATTTTTTGGGATTAATTGCAAATTTAAGGAGTAAGCTAATTAATTTTATAATTAAACCTTAATTACTATTCAAAATTAGTTAAGATAAATTTTAATTAATTCTCTGAAATACCATTAAAATTAGTATTTATTTGCATTTTTTATTTTCTATGATTTTTATGATTTTTTAGAAGTTTTAGCCATTATAAATGATTAATTAAGCCTAATTAAAACTAATCTATGTGCATTGAACACACTTTCCATGTAGCGTTGTGGGATTGGCTACTTAAAACTTACGACTTCGGGCATGGCGGGATGCTTTCTCATCTCACCGTCGTCGATATCGGATGGCTAATTAATCCCAATAATTAATCAGTTGATCAGTGAATCTAATCATGGTCGTTCATTTCGATCGCATAGAATGGATGGTGTGTGATCTAACGTCACGCAAGTAAGGGAGAATGGAATCCATCCATCATTGCTCACTTGATCCGAGCTTACCCGAGCTAGGATCAACTCAAGGATCCCACTTCGACATCGATCGAAGGGGATCCGTCAAGATCACACAGATGCAAGTTTTCTTCAAAAGCTCCAACTAATTTTGTCTAAGGATAGTTTGGAAGCATACCTTCAGCTCAAGGCGGTGGCTCAAATGATTGAGGATGCTTCATCTAGTGGAGATAAAGCCCTATTGAGCAATAATTGGATCGATTCCTTGATGTTCATTCAGAAGTACATGAATTGATGATTGGGAGAAAGACTTTGACTTAAGTCCCACCTCTAATGCTCGGGAAGCTTCGGAGATGATTTGTTCTTGTTCAATGAGGCCTAGGGAAGGTGCGTGCAAAGTTAATTTGAGTTTTATGGAGAAATGGGAAAGTTAGGTGATGAGAATGATTTTGGGACATGAGAATGGCATTTTGATTGAGGAGCGAGCTTGAGCTTAGGGAATGGCTCTAGTAGCTTATCTTGGGTAGCTAGAGCTCTGAAGAATGATTTTTATGTGTGTTTGAGTGGAAATGAGGGGTGTATACCTTCATCTTGATCGATAGCGGGATCAGTTTGGCTTCTAGTGGTTGTTGACCATCTCTAGTGTGGGTGGCGGTAGGAGGTGAGTTTGCTCGCTTGGTTGGTTGAAGGTGTGGAGGTGGCTACAGAAAGAATCATGGGTGTCCCATGGGTTTCAAATGCTCCAATGGGGAGGGTGAGGTGATTTCACCTCCAATGGGTCAAGACCCAACCTTGGGTCAAGTTGGCGTGTCTTGGTGCTAGGTGGACCATTGGGAGAGTACCAAGTGGCCAAGGAATGGAAATGACCACTTACATGGGTGATTTGTCTCATGTGATGCCCTTGAGCCAAGGTAGAATGATCATTTGCATTGGATTTGATTTGGGATTTGAAATGAGCCAAAGTGGGTTAGCCCAAATTTCAAGTCAATTGGAGTTGATTTGGTTAGGTTTGGCTCAATTTGACTCATTTAGGTCAAATTAGGTTAGGTTGGGTCAAGCTGACCAATTGGTCAAATTAGGTCAAACCAAGGGTTGGACCAAGTTCATATGATTATTCAAGAAGTTTTGGTTTGGTTTGACTTAGATTTTATTTTGGCCCATTTGAATTCATTTGGGTCAAATGGGTTAAGTTGACCAATTTGACAAAATTGGCCAAATTGGCTTGGGTTGGGTGTTGGTTTGGGTTTAATTGACCAATTGAAGATGATTGTAGGCTTTGGTTTCAATTAATTTGGATTTGATTTTGATTTAGGCTAACTTGAACCTTTAGGTCAATTTAGGCTAAAGTAGGTAATTGGGTTCAATTAGGTCCAATCATGGTTTTGGTCAAGTTCAACAATCAATTGGAATGAACTTGAGCCATTGGTTTAATCAATTTGGTTTATATTTTGATTTGACACAATTATTCTTTGGTCAATTTGGGTCAACTTGGGTCAAGAGGGCCAATTGGGTTTTGTTTGACAATTGAAGGTCAAGTCATATTCAAATATTAATTTTTATTTGGTATGAATCTTTGGTTTCAAGGGATTTGCCTTAGGTTACAATTTGGCTAGTTTGGGTTCATATGGGTTAAAGGGTTGACTTGGTCAAATGACCAAGTTGACTTGGTTTAACCTAATTTGTGATAATTGATCAACTAGGGTGAACAATCATAATGGGAGGTTTTGATCAGCTTGATTCAATCAAATTTAGGTAGGATTAGAACTTGGCTCAAATAGGTTAAATTTTCCACTTTGGGTCAAGTGGACCAATTTGGTTTAGTTGGCTTAATTTTTGGTTGAGTTTGATTTAGTTGAGTTTATATATGGATTTGGGATTGATATATAAATTCAATTGCAATTGGCTTTCAAATGGGTTTTGGTTCATTTGAACATTTCAAGTCAAAAGGGTTAAGTTAGGTTTGACTTGGGTTGATTTTCATTTTGCTTGATGATTGTAGATTTCATTTATATTTCTGAATATGATTGAAGGTATGATTGATTCATGATAAAATAAATTGAATTTGGATTTTGGAATGAAGGAATTTGGATAAGTCCATGGAGTTAGGTCATGTTGCTTATGTTTGGATTTTTTATTTAATTTGGTTTAGTTTTGATGATTTAAATGTATATTTCATTTAAATTTGTGAATTTAATTGAAAATATGATTGATTTGTGATAAAATTAATTAAGTTTGACATGATTTGGATTAAGATTTGGCGAAGTCCGTGGGATAGGTCATATGGCTTAGAAAGGGTTTTGATTTAATTTGATTTAATTTGATTTAGTTTTGATCATTTGAATGTAGATTTGATTTATATTTTGAAGATGATTGAAGATATAAATTGATTATAAAATCAAATGATTTTGGATTGATTTGGATTAAGATTTGGCTAAGTCCAGGAGAGGTCATATGGCTTAGGAAGGGTTTCAAGTTTGGATTTGATCATGGGCTTCAATCATTTAGTTTTGGAATTTGGGTTTGGATTTGGATATTAATTTGATGTTTGAATTGAACTTGAGGTTTGGTTTTAGAAGGGTGGATTGGATTTGGGTTGTAGGGTAGGTGGATTATCTGTCTACGAGGCATAACTAATCCCATCATTAACCATCCCAAGTCTTTAGGCTTAGGTTAAGTGTTTTTATAATTGTCTTATGATTAGGGAATTCTTAGTGTCTAGAAGACTCTAAGTCTAAGATGGGAAGATTGAATGCACTCTAAATGTGAGGTCAAGGGCCTTAGGCTCTATAGTGTTGCCAGGAGATAGATGATTGGAGGACCGAAGCCAAGTTTCACATTATAGACTCAGATACATCTTTCAATGCATTGCTTGGGAGACAATGGATACATAAGAACAATATAGTTCCATCCTCTCTACATCAATCTATAAAGTTTATGAGAGATGTGATCATCTACTATATCAAAGGAGATCTCAAGCCATTTACAATTCAAGGTTGACATATGAGGATACATCTTACTACTTCCCTCAAAATCAACAAGTTTATTATCATGAACTTGCAAAGTTTAAAATAAAGAAAAATAAAAAGAAAAAGAAAAAGAAAGGGTTTAGGGTTAAGGGTTAGTTTAGAGTTTAGAGTTTAAGATTTTAGGGTTTAGGGTTTAAGGTTAGCGTTAGGGTTTACGGTTTAGGGTTTAGGGTTTAGGTTTATGTTTAGGGTTTGGGGTTTAGGGTTTATGGTTTAGGGTAAGAGTTTATGGGTTAGGGTTTAGGGTTTAGGGTTTAGGTTTTAGGAGTTTATGCTTATTGGGTTAGGGTTTAGAGGTTTAGGAGTTAGGGTTTTATGGTTTAGGGTTTAGGTTTAAGGTATAGGTTAGTTTAGAGTTTAGGTTTAAACTTTTAGGTTTCTGATTTATGGTTTAAGGTTCTGATTTAGGTTTAGGGTTAGGGTTAGTGTTTAGGTTTTAGGGTTTAGGGTTTAGGGTTTAAGGTTAGTTTAAGGTTTAGGGTTTAGGGTTAGTTTAGGATTTAGGGTTGCAGTATTAGGGTTATAAGTTTACAGTTTAGGGTTTAGGATTAGTTTTAGGGTTTAGGGTTTAAGGTTTAGGATTTAGGGTTTAGGGTTTAGTGTTTAGGTTTTAGGGTTTTTTTAAAAACATTAAGTAAACTTGTAGGTTTAGGTTTGTTTATTTTATTTTGTATATTATTTATTTATTTTAGTTTATTTTATTTTATTTATTTTTATTTAGTTTAGTTTATTTATTTGAGTTTATGTTTTTTATTTTATTTTATTTTTTTAGGTTTAGGTTTATGTTTTTATTTTTATTTTTTTATTTAAGGTTGATTTTTTAGGTTTTATCTTTTAGTTTAGGTATAGGATTATATTTAGTTTATTTTATTTTATTTAGTTTAGGGTTTAGGTTTAGTTTATTTTAGGTTTAGGTTTAGGTTTTATTTATTTTAGTTTAGGTTTAGGTTTATTTTATTTAGTTTAAGGCTTAGGTTTTATTTTTTATTTAATTTTAAGTTTAATTTTTAAGTTTATTTTTTAGGTTTAGGTTTCTATTTAGTCTTTATTTTATGTTATTTTTGGATTATTTTAATTTTATTTTTCATTTGGGTTTTCTTTTATTTAATTTTTTAAGACTTATTATATTTTTAGTTTAATCTAGGTTTTTATTTATTTTCTTTTAGTTTTGCTTTTATTTTTTATTTTATTTTATTTTTAGGTTTAGGTTTAGGTTTAGGTTTTAGTTTAGGTTTTTATTTTATTTTATTTTATTTAGGTTTATGATTATTTTTTTTAGGTTTTATTTAGTTTAAGTTTAGGTTTCTAGGTTTTTAAGATTTAGCGTTTAGGGTTTAGGGTTTAGGGTTTAGGGTTTTGGGTTTTGAGTTTATGATTTACGGTTGTAGGTTTTAGGGTTTAGGGTTTCGGGTTTAGGATTTTATGATTTAGGGTTTAGGGTTTAGGGTTAATTTTAGTGTTTAGGGTTATGGTGTTTTTTATTTTATTTTTTTTCTATTTAGGGTATAGGGTTTATAGTTTTGGGTTTAGGGTTGTAGTTTATGGTTTACGGTTTAGGGTTAGTTTCAAGGTTTAGGGTTTAGGGTTTAAGATATAGGGTTTATGGTTTAGTGTTTAGTGTTTTGGGTTTTGGGTTTTTTAAAAAAATTAAGTAAACTGCTAGGTTCAGGTTTATTTAGTTTATTTAGTTTATCTTTTATTTATTTTCATTTATTTTATTTTTTTATTTTTATTTAAATTTATTTTTTATTTTTTTATTTTGTTTAGATTTTTTATTTTAGGTTTATTTATTTTTTCTTAAGTTTTTTATTTTAGTTTATTTTTTAGGTTTAGGTATAGTTTATGCTTATTTTTTAGTTTAGTTTTATTTTTATTGTCTTTTTTAAGTTTAGGTTTAATTTTTTATTTTTAGGTTTCGGTTTAGGTTTTTATTTTATTTTTTTAGGTTTAGGTTTTAGGTTTTTTATTTTAGGTTTATTTTTAGGTTTTATTTTTTAGTTTAGGTTTAGGTTTATTTGTTATTTATTTTATTTTATTTAGTTTAGGGTTTAGGTTTAGTATATTTTAAGTTTAGGTTTGGTATATTTTAGGTTTAGGTTTAGGTTTTATTTAGTTTAGGTTTAGGTTTTTAGGTTTTTAAGTTTTTATGGTTTAGGGTTTAGGGCTTAGGGTTTAGGGTTTAGGGCTTAGGGTTTGGTGTTTAGGGTTTAGGGTTTAGGGTTGTAAGATATTGGGTTTAGGGTTTAGGGTTTAGGGTTTAGGGTTTAGGTTTAGGTTTAAGTTTAGGGTTTAGGGTTTAGGCTTTTAGGTTTAGGGTTGTATGTTTAGGGTTTATGGTTAGTTTTAGTGTTTAGGGTTGAAGGTTAGAGTTTTTTTTTGTTTAAATTAGGTAAACTGTTAGGTTTAGGTTTATTTAGTCTATTCAGTTTATTTTTTTATTTATTTTAATTTATTTTAATTTAATTTATTTTTTATTTTTATTTAGGTTTATTTTTATTTTTATTTAGTTTAGTTTATTTATTTTAGGTTTATTTATTTTAGTTTAGGTTTTCCATTTTTGCTTTTTGTTTAGGTTTAGGTTAGGTTTAGGTTTAGGTTTTTGTTTTATTTTTTTAGGTTTAGGTTTTAGGTTTTTATTTTAGGTTTATTTTTAGGTTTTATTTATTAGTTTTTATTTAGTTAATTTTAGGTTTAGGTTCAGGTTTTATTTATTTTAGTTTAGTTTATTTTATTTTAGGTTTAGGTTTTTTATTATTTTTATATTAGGTTTAGCTTCTTTTTTTAAGTTTTGGGTTTAGATTTTATTTTTTATTTATTTTCAGGTTCTATATTTTGTTTTATGTTTTAGGTTTAGGAATTTATTTTATTTTATTTTAGATTTATTTTATTTTGTTTTAAGTTTAGTTTTTATTTTATTTAGGTTTTTTTTACTTTAATTTAGGTTTTTATTTATTTTATTTTATTTTCTTTTTAGGTTTAGGTTTAGGTTTAGGTTTTAGTTTATGTTTTAATTTAAATAAATATAATTTTTTTATTTTTGTTTAGGTTTTTTTATTTATTGTATTTTTAGGTTTTATTTAGTATAGGTTTAGATTTTTAGCTTTTTAGGGTTTAGTGTTTGGGGTTTAGGGTTTAGGATTTAGGGTTTAGGGTTTAGGGTTTAGTTTTGGGGTTTAGGGTTTAAGATTTTGGGTTTAGGTTTTAGGGTTTAGGGTTTTAGGGTTTAGTGTTTAGGGTTTAGGGTTTGGAGTTTTTAGGGTTTATGGCCTAGGGTTTTTTTTTTAACAGAGAACAAATTTAGATTCAACATTTCATTTTTTGATTTCATCAACCAAGTAACCCACCAAGTTTTTTAAGACACAAGTGATGACATGGATCAAAAATGAGCATGCATAGAGCAAATAAAAACCCCTAAATAATTTCTACTATAAAGAGGCAGTTTAAGCGCAGTCGGATTGGCCATTCTTCAATTTCTCCAGTTCCCATCAAAACCACCCCAGCCTCTTGAGTAGAGAGATCCACCATCATACCCCTGATCTCTCCCTCCGCCACCACCATGGTTGTAGCCTTCGTTGCTCCTCCCGCCTCCATAACCAACACTACTCCACCTCCATATCCATTTTCCTAGATCCCCACCATATTGGTAACCTTCGCCTCCACCACTAGTTTATTTAATTTATTTTTATTTAGTTTATATATTTTTTTTTTTTAGTTTAGGTTTAGGTTTAGTTTTAGGTCAAGGTTTAGGCTTAGGTTTTATTTTAAGTTTTTATTATATTTTATTTACTTATTTAATTAAGGTTTAGGTTTTTTTATTTTTACATTTTATTTAAGTTAGGTTTAGGTTTTTAGGGTTTAAGGTTTAGGGTTTAGGGTTTAGGGTTTAAGGCTGTATGTTTTAGGGTTTAGGGTTTAGGGTTTAGGGTTTAGGTTTAGGGTTTAGGGTTTGGGGTATTATGATTTAGGGTTTAGGGTTTAGGGTTTAGGGTTTAGGGTTGTAGGTTTAGGGTTTAGGGTTTAAGGTTTAGGGTTTATTTTAGGATTAGACTTTAGCATTAGGATTTTTTATTTTTTATCTCTCTTATTTTTATTTCTTTTAAAATTAAGTAAACTAGTAGGTTTAGGTTTATTTAGTTTATTTTTTATTTATTTTAGTTTATTTTATTATTTATTTTTATTTAGGTTTATTTATTTTTATTTAGTTTAGTTTGTTTATTTTTGGTTTATTTATTTTAGTTTAGGTTTTTTTATTTTAGTTTATTTTTTAGGTTTAGGATTAGGTTTAGGTTTATTTTTTTAGTTTAGTTTTATTTTTATTTTATATTTTAGGTTTAGGGTTTATTTTTGATTTTTAGGTTTAGGTTTAGGTTTTTATTTTATTTTTTTAGGTTTAAGTTTTAGATTTTTATATTAGGTTTATTTTTAGATTTTATTTTTTTAGTTTCAGTTTAGGTTTATTTTTAGTTTATTTTATTATATTTTGATTAGGTTTAGGTTTAGTATTAGTTTATTTTATGTCTAGGTTTAGGTTTTATTTATTTTAGTTTAGTTTACTTTAGTTTAGGTTTAGGTTTATTTTATTTTTATAATAGGTTTAGGTTTTTGTTTTTAGTTTAGGGTTTAGGTTTATTTTTTATTTATTTTTAGGTTTTATTTTTCAGTTCATTTTTTAGGTTTAGGTTTTTATTTAGTTTTTATTTTATTTTATCTTTGGTTCATTTTTGTTTTATTTTAGGTTTAGTTTTTATTTTATTTAGGTTTTTTATATTTTGTTTTAGTTTATGTTTTTATTTATTTTAGTTTAGTTTAGTTTTTATTTATTTTATTTTATTTTCTTTTTCGGCTTAGGTTTATGTTTAGGTTTATGTTTTTATTTTATTTTTGTTTAGGTTTTTTTATTTATTTACTTTTTTATTTTATTTAGTTTAGGTTTACATTTTTAGCTTTTTAGGGATTAGGGTTTAGTGTTAGTTTAAGGTTTATTATTTTAGGTTTAGGGTTTAGGGTTTAGGGTTTAGGGTTTAGGGTTTAGGAGTTAGGATTTAAAATTTAGGGTTTAGGGTTTATAGTTTTAGGTCTAGGGTTTTTAGGGCTTATGTTTTATGTTTAGGGTTCAGATTTTAGTTTAGAGTTTAGGGTTTTTGATTTTTTTTAAATAGAGAACAAATTCAGATTCAGCATTTCTTCTTTTCAATTTCATCAACCAAGTAACACACCAAGTTTTCTAAGACATAAGTGATGACATAAATAAAAAATGAGCATGCATTGAGCAAATCAAAAACCCTAGATTACTAGAAATGTCTCTACTGTAAAGACACAGTTCCATAAGCAGATCAGAACGACCATTCTTTAGTTTCTCCAATTCCCATCAGAACTTCCCCAGCCTCTCAAGTATCAGGATCCACCATCATATCCCTGATCTCACCCTCCTCCACTACCACGGCTAAAACCTTCATCGTTCCTCCTGCCTCCATAACCACCACTGCTCCGACCACCACCTCCATATCCACCAGCACTTCTAGGTCCCCCACCACCACTGATGCTCTCCTCCGACCTTATCCACCGATCTAGGCACGGTTGTGATGATGTTCTTGTCATCAAGATTCTACCCACTCTTAGGGTTTAGGTTTTGGTTTATCTTTATTAGGTTTTAAGGTTTAGGTTTATTTTTTAATTAATTTATTTACTTTAGGTTTAAGTTTAGGGTTTGGGGTATAGGTTTTATGGTTTAGGGCTAGGGATTAGGGTTTAGGGTTTAGCATTTAGGGTTTTAGTGTTTTACGCTTTTAAGGTTTAGGGTTTAGGGTTTTTTAAGGTGTAGGGTTTAGGGTTTATGGCTTAGGGTTTAGGGTTTAGGGTTTAGGGTTTAAGGTTTAGGTTTTAGGGTTTAAGGTTTAGGGTTTAAGGTTTTAGGGTTTAGGATTTAGGGTTTATGGTTTAGGGTTTTTATGGTTTAGAGTTTAGGGTGTAGGGTTTATGTTTTAGGTTTAGGGTTCAAGTTTTAGTTTAGGGTTTATAATTTTTGGTTTTCTTTAATAGAGAACAAATTCAGATTCAACATTTCTCCTTTCTGATTTCATCAACCAAGTAAAACACCAAGTTTTCTAAGCCACAAGTGACAACATAGATAAAATATAAGCACACATAGAGCAAATCAAAAACCCTAGATAACTAGAACTATCTCTACTATAAAGACACTGTTTCATAAGCACTAGATCAGATCTACCATTCTTTAGTTTTTCTAGTTCCCATTTGAACCACCTCAGCCTCTCGAGTAGCGGGATCCACCATCATATCGATCCTCCCTACCACACCACCCTGGCCCTATAACTTCATGCCAGCTCACTCCCACCTCCATTACCACCCTTACTCAGCTCCATACCTCTAGCACCTCCATCCCCACCACCACTGCATAACCTCCTCCTTAGCCTCCACCTCTATCTGGCTGAGCACGGTTGATATTTTCTGCTGTCAATGCTCTGCTCATTCTTAGGGTTTAGGTTTAGATTTATTTTTTAATTCATGTAGTTACTTTAGGTTTAGGTTTAGGGTTTGGGGTTTAGGGTTTTAGTGTTTATGGTTTTAGTGTTTAGGGTTTAGGGTTTAGGGTTAGGGTTTATGGTTTAGGGTTTACGACTTTTTAGGGTTTAGGATTTATGGATTATGGTTATAGGTTTAGGGTTTAGGATTTAGGGTTTAAGGTTTTTTTAAATTAAGTAAACAGGTGGGTTTAGATTTATTTAGTTTATCTAGTTTATTTTATATTTATTTTTATTTAGGTTTATTATTTATTTTATTTAGTTTAGTTTATTTATTTTTAGTTTAGGGTTTTCATTTTAGTTTCTTTTTTTAGGTTAGGTTTATTTTTTAGGTTTAAGTTCTATTTTTTATTTTTAGTTTTGGGTTTAGGGTTTTATTTTATTTTTTATGTTTAGGTTTTAAGTTTTAATTTTAGGTTTTATTTTTTAGTTTAGGTTTATTTTTAGTTTATTTTATTATATTTAGTATGAGTTTAGATTTAGGTTTAGTTTATTTTTGGATTAGGTTTAGGTTTTATTTATTTTAAATTAGTTTATTTTAGTTTAGGTTTAGGTTTATTTTATTTTATTTATTTTATTTTTATTTTAGGTTTACTTTTTTTTTAGTTTTTTAGGTTTTACTTTTATTTATTTTAGGTTTATTTTTTAGGTTTTTTTATTTAGATTTTTATTTTTTTTATTTTAGGTTTATTTGTTTTATTTTATGTTTTTTTATTTTATTTAGGTTTTATTCTTAGGTTTTTTTAGTTTAGGTTTTTTTTTAATTTATTTATTTTAATTTTATTTTTTTATTTTAGGTTTAGGTTTAGGTTTTAATTTAGATTTTATTTTATTATTTTATTTATTTATTTATTTTAGGTTTTATTTAGGTTTAGGTTTTATGTTTTTCTGTTTAGGGTTTAGGTTTAGTTTAGGTTATTTTAGGTTTAGGGTTTAGGTGGGTTTAGTGTTTAAGGTTTTGGTGGGTTAAGAGTTTAGGTTTAAGGTTTAGGGTTTAGGGTTTAGGGTTTAGAGAGTGGGGTTAGGTTTAGTTTGGGAGGGTTAGAGTTTAGGGTGGGTAGATTTAGGGTATGTATGCTTTTTGGTTTAAGATTTATGGTTTAGGGTTAGTTTAGGAGGTTTTGGGTTTTAGGTTTAGGAGGGTTTAATGAGAGTTAGTTCTTTGTTTAGGGTGGGTTTAGCAAGGTTTTAGGGTTTAGGGTTGGGTTTTGGGTTTTGGGTTAGGGTTAGGGTTAAGGGTTAAGTGTTTAGGGTTTAGGGTTTTGGGTTTAGGGTTTAAGGTTTACGTTTTAGGATTTAAGTTTTAGGGTTTAAGGTTTAGGGTTTAGGGTTTTAGGCTTTAGGGTTTAAGGTTTAGGGTTTAGTTTTTTCAGGTTTAGGGTTTAGGGTTTAGGTTTTAGGTTTAGGGTTCAGGTTTTAGTTTAGAGTTTAGAGTTTTGGTTATTTTTTTAACAGAGAACAAATTTAGACTCAATATTTCTTATTTCGATTTCATCAACCAAGTAACACACCAAGTTTTCTAAGACACAAGTGACAACATAGATTAAAAATGAGCACACATAGAGTAAAAAAACCCTAGTAACAAAAATCATGTATACTATAAAGTCACAATTCCATAAGTAGCAGATCAGATCAATCATTCTTCAGTTTTTCCAATTACCATTAGAACCACGCTGACCTCTCCAATAACATTATCCACCATCAAATCCCCGAACTCTCACTCCCCCACCACCGCGGATATAACCTCCATCGGTCTTCCCACTTCCATAATCACCAGTGCTCTGACAACCACCTCCATATCCACCAGCACCTCCAGATCCTCCACCACCATTAATGATAACTGCCGCCTCCACCTTCCCTTCCACCTCTAAATCTAAACTGAGGCTGGTTGGCGGTGAGTTCCTACCATCAAGGTTCTGCCCATTCTTAGGGTTTAGGTTTTGGTTTAAGTTTATTAGGATTTGGGGTTTAGGTTTATTTTATAATCTATTTGGTTATTTTTGGTTTAGGTTTAGGGTTTGGGGTTTAGGGTTTAGGGTTTAGGGTTAGGGTTTAGGCTTTAGGATTTAGGGTTTAGGGTTTGAAGTTTAGGGTTATAGGGTTTATGCTTTTAGGGTTTTGGGTTTAAGGTTTAGGGTTGTAGGCTTAGGGTTGTACCTTAGGGGTTTAGGGTTTAGGGCTTAGTGTTTATGGTTTAAGGTATATATATTTTTTTAATTAAGTAAACCGGTAGGTTTAGGTTTCATTAGTATATTTAGTTTATCTTTTATTTATTTTAGTTAACTTTTTTTATTTTTATTTATATTTATTTTTTCATTTAGTTTAGTTTAGGTTTCCTATTTGAGTTTCTTTTTTAGGTTTAGGTTTTACTTTTTATTTTTAGGTTTAGGTTTAGGTTTTTATTTTATTTTTTTTAGGTTTAGGTTATAGCTTTTTATTTTAGGTTTATTTTTAGGTTTTATTTTATAGTTTAGGTCTAAGTTTATTTTATTTTATAGTTTACGTTTAGGTTTAAGTTTAGTTTATTTTAGGTTTAGGTTTAGGTTTGATTTATTTTAGCTTAGGTTTAGGTTTATTTTATTTTGTTTATTTTATTTTTATTTTAGGTTTAGGTTTTTTTTAGTTTAGGGTTTAGGTATTATTTTTTATTTATTTTTAGGTTTATTTTTTTTGCATTTAGGTTTTTATTTAGTTTTTATTTTATTTTATTTTAGGTTTATTTTATTTTTACTTTACGCTTAGTTTTTATTTTATTTAGGTTTTTTATTCTTAAGTTCATTTTATTTTATAGTTTAGTTTAGGTTTTTATTTATTTTATTTTAGTTGATTCTTATTATTTTATTTTATTTTATTTTTAAGTTTAGGTTTAAGTTTTAGTTTAGGTTTTCATTATTTTTTATTTTATTTAGGTTTAGGTTTTTTGTTTATTTTATTTTTATGTTTTATTTAGTTTAGGATTAGGTTTTTAGGTTTTTAGGGTTTGGGGTTTAGGGTTTAGGATTTAAGATTTATGGTTTTAGGGTCTAGGGTTTAGGGTTTGGTTTTGGGTTTAGGTTTAGGGTTTTAGGGTTTAGAGTTTAGGGTTATGGTTTGGATTTAGGGTTTAGTTTTATTTAGGAGTTTAGGAGGTTTAAGGTTTTGGGTTTAGTGAGGCTTTAGGCTTTAGGCTTTAGGCTTTAGGCTTTAGGATTTTTAAGGTTTAGGGTTTACGGTTTAAGGTTAGTTAAAGGTTAAAGATTTAGGGTTTTAATGTTAAGGGTTTAAGGTTAGGGATAGGATTTAAGGTTTAGTGTTTAGGGTTTAAGGTTTAGGTTTTAAGGTTAGTTTAAGGTTTAAGGTCTAGAGTTTAGGGATTAAGGTTTAGGGTTTAGGGCTTTTTAGTGTTTAGGGATTAGGGTTTAGGATTTTTTAGTGTTTAGGGTTTAGGGTTAGTTTTAGGGTTTAAGGGTTTAGGATTTAGTGTTTACGGTTACAGGTTTTTAAAAAAAAACAAAATTAAGTAAACAGGAAGGTTTATGTTTATTTAGTTTATTTCATATTTTTATTTAGGTTTATTTTTTATTTTTATTTAGTTTATATTATTTATTTTATGTTTATTTATTTTAGTTTATGTTTATTTTATTTTTTTAGGTTTAGGTTTCAGTTTATGTTTATTTTCACTTTAGTTTTATTTTTATTTTATTTTTTAGGTTTAAGTTTTATTTTTTATTTTTAAGTTTAGGTTTAGGTTTTAGGTTTATTTTTAGGTTTTATTTTTTTGTTTAGGTTTATGTTTATTTTTAGTCTATTTTATTTTATTTAGTTTAGGATTTAGGTTTAGTTTATTTTAGGTTTAGGTTTAGGTTTTATTTATTTTAGTTTAAGTTTAGGTTTATCTTACTTTGTTTATTTTATTTTTATTTTAGGTTTAGTTTTTTTTTTTAGCTTAGGGTTTAGGTTTTATTTTTTATTAATTTTTTTGTTTTATTTTTAGGTTTATTTTTTAGGTTTAGGTTTTTATTTAATTACATTCAACAATGAACACTTACTCCTAGGGACAACTGAGCACAATCGCCTTTTTATATTACAATGTATGTTGGCAAATACAGATTATCCAGTTCTTGACTGTGTATCTCAAACATTATTAGTTTAAGAACCCTTGCCTACTTGACGATCGACATCTCCAAACTCCAAAAAGAAAGGATGTTGTTAAGAGGCAATGAACAAGGCGAGAGGGCCTTGTGGTGTTTATTTTTGAATGTATGGGTGGTACTTTTTGAGATGATCGAGTACAATATGCATCACCCTACGATGGACCTAATCACGTAATAATGACTCCTAAGGCATGATGGGTCTTCAAATGTACCTGAGATTTTTCCCTACTTTGCATGGATGAATAAAGTAAGGTTTATAATAAACCAGGTTCTTAAGTTCCCTACGAAGGTAAACCTCCATAGTTCATTACGTCTTAGGAAATGAAATTTTCTAAGAATACTCTTGATTAAAGTAGAAAATTATCATGTCCAAATATTTCAAGGTTAGAGAATAAAAAGATTTGTTGTATTTGGAAAATAAATTGGGAAAGTTCTACGAGAAGACTTATTTTTGGAATCCAAATGAAATAAGTAGGAAATGCTCATGATACCAGGAAGCTTACTGAGTATTCTAATCTATCATATGGTTGGGATTTATAATTTTGAAGTTGAGGAGATTTATATGTTTTGAGTTGAAATTTAATTAGATTACTAAGGCTTATAAATTTAATTAGATTACTAAGGCTTATAAATTTAATTAGATTACTTAAAATATAAATTTAATTGCAATTGGCTTGGGTTCAAATAGGTTTTGGTTCATTTGCACAATTCAAGTCAAAAGGATTAAGTTGGATTTGACTTGGGTTGATTTTGGTTTGGCTTGATGATTATAGATTTCATTTATATTTGTGAATATGATTGAAGGTATGATTGATTCATGAGAAAATCCATTGAATTTGTGTTTTGGAATGAAGGAATTTGGATAAGTCCATGGAGTTGAGCTTAGGTTTGGATTTTGATTTGGTTTGATTTAGTTTTGATGATTTAAATGTATATTTCATTTAAATTTATGAAGATAATTGAAAATATGATTTATTTATGAGAAAATTAATTGTGTTTGACTTGATTTGGATTAAGATTTGGCTAAGTCCATGGAATAGGTCTTGCTTAGGAAAGGTTTTGATTTAATTTGATTTAGTTTGATTTAGTTTTGATCATTTGAATGTAGATTTGATTTATATTTAGGAAGATGATTGAAAGTATAAATTGATTATGAGAAAATCAATTGATTTTGGATTGATTTGGATTAAGATTTGGCTAAGTCCATGGGATAGATCATATGGCTTAGGAAGGTTTTCAAGTTTGGATTTGATCATAGGCTTCGATCATTTGGTTTTGGAATTTAGGTTTGGATTTGGATTTGAATTTGATGTTTGAATTGAACTTGAGGTTTGGTTTGAGAAGGTGAACATGGATTGGATTTGGGTTGTAGGGTAAGTGGATTATCCTAATCCCTAAGGCATAACCTAATCCTATGGTTAACCCTTCTAAGTCTTTAGGCTTAGGTTAAGTGTTTACCTAATTGTTAGAAGTGTCTTATGACTAGGGAAGTCTTAGTGTATAGATGACTCTTAAGTCTAAGATGGGAAGATTGAATCCGCACTCCAAAAGTACAGTCAACATGCCTTGAGCTCCATAGTGTTGCTCTTGGAGATAGATTATTGGAAGACCAAAGCCAAGTTTCATATTATAGACTCAGATACATCTTTGAATATTTGCTAGGGAGACCATGGATACATGAGAACAACATAGTTCCATCCTCTCTACTTTAGTGTATGAAGTTCATGAGAGGTGGGATCATCTACTGTGTCAAAGGAGATCTCAAGCCATTTACAATTCACAAGGTCGGCAAAGATGATGATGCGGCTAACTACCTCCTGCAAAATCAACAAGTCTATTCTCGTAAACTTGGCCTAAGTTTAAATATAAAAGAAAAATAAAATAAAAATAAAAAGAAAATAAAAAGAAAGAGAAAAAGAGAAAGAAAAGGAAAGACAAAATGATAAATAAAATGAAAGGGAGTGAAAAAATAATAGGAGGATGAAGTGGAGCCTAACATTAGATTCCACCCACAGTTCATTACTCCATTGGAACATATGGGTAGGACGACCTGACCTCCACCAAGCAGAGGAAGAGGCCACTTCAAAGGCAGTCCCAAGGGTGGAAAACCTCCTTATTGGCCACCCAATAGAAGATATGTCTCAGCTACCAGGAGTACACCTACTATCCATATAAACTTAGAAAATAATTCATAGAATGAGTCTTATATGGTTAGCACACCAGCCAACTCTTCTCAGCAGTAAATTCCCTTGGAGGTGATACTTGAGCTAGATAGCGATGAAGACACAGCTCCAAAGAAAAGCATAAGTTTATCTAAGTCTATATATGAAACAATTAGGCATCAGTTGGGAACCTTAGCTATAACCCCACTTTTCTCTCAAAAAGTTGAGGGTTTAATAGTTAAGGAAGCCCCCATCCACAGTGTGAAGACTGAGAGGTTTTTCTAGGAGCATCATCCTCAAGTCAAGAAGTTGATGTAGAACTTGAGGATGATTCATATAAAGATTTAATAGAATTACCTTTTGATTGGTACTTGTCTTATGTTCATAATTTAGCAAAAAGGGTTAATCCACATACTTGGTCAAAGCACAAGTCAAACTACTTTGAAAGAATATGGAAGAATAAATGCAAAAGCTCTCAATCAAGATCGGACTAGATTCATAATGGGTCCAAATGATGACGATGATTACTAGTCATCACCAATCATTTGGAATCGATAGGTTCTTTTCAAATCACATTAACTCATATAAAGAGTCAGGCTTAGAAACTTGATGATCTAGATGATTTTGAAGTCAAAGATGCACTGCCAAAGTTTGAAGAAGAGATCAAGTCAACCATCGATGAGCTTAAGGAAATCAACTTAAGAACTGAAGAAGATCCACGCCTGACATACATCAGTTCTTTGTTGAATGAAATTGAAACCAATGACTTAAGTTATTGATTAAGTTTAAGGACTTCTTGCATGGAGTTATGAAGAGATTCCGGATTGGCTCTCATAGTACCATAAACAAGCAATAGAACCTACTGGTAACCCTATCATGCAAGCTCTTAGACACATGCAATTAAATATAGAATAATAAGTCATTTATGAAGGCAAGAAATTGATCGATGCTCGCTTCATCCAGGAAGAAAAATACCCTACCTGGTTAGCCAGTGTCATCCTAGTTAAGAAAAATAATGGCCAAATTCACATATGTATTAATTTTAAGGATTTAAATAAGGCATGTCCAAAAGACAAATTTCTATTACTAATCAAAAAGCTGATGGTGGACATTGCCTCATCTCATTCAATCTTCTCTCTCATGGATGGCTCATTTGGGTATAACCAAATCAATATGGACCCTGAAGTTGAAAGAAACACTACTTTTAGAACCCCGATCAAAATCTATTGCTATAAGGTCATGCCTTTCAGCCTTAAAAATGTTGGTGCTACATACCAACAGGCTATGACTCGAATCTTCAATGAACTCATTCATCATCAAGTTGAGTTCTATGTCAATGATCTTGTGGTCAAAAGTATAGAAAAGGAAGACCATCTCTTTGACTTGAGTAATTTTCAAACAATTAAGACAATTTAACCTCAAAATGAACCCCTTGAAATGTGCATTTGGAGTAGCTTCAGGGAAATTCCATGGGTTGTTCTTTTGACACAGGAATCAAATTGAATTGAGAAGATCAAGGTGATATTAGAAATGCCACCCCCTAAAAGTTTAACTCAAATCAGATCATTCCATGGGTCGTTGGTGTATCAAAGATGCTTTATATCTAACTTATTGGAAAGATGTCAGCCATTCTCAACACTTGTGAAAATTGATGCCAAGTTTAAGTGGGATGACAAGTGTGAGCATGCCTTTCAAGACATCAAGCATTACTTAATGACGTCGTCAGTTCTAGCATCCCTTATCTTGGGCAAGTCGTTCATACTTTACACTAATATATTAGATGACTCCCTTGGTGCTTTGTTGGTCCAAGCCAATGACAAAGGGAAGGAAAATGCACTCTACTACCTCAGCCATTATCTAATCCCTTCTGAGGCTAATTATCCATCTATTGAGAAGCATTGCCTAGTTTTAATCTATGCATTCTAAAAGGTATAGCACTACATGCTTCCTCATAAGGTGAACTTAATCTCTAGGATCAATTCACTATAGTATCTCATGACACGGTCGATGCTATCTAGATGGTTGGCATGATGGTCCATGATCCTCTCGCAGTTTAACATTACCTTCGTACCACTCCGTGTTGTGAAAGGACAAGCACTAGTAAATTTTTTAGCAGTACACCCACTTCCTACTGAGTCATCTCTTAGTGATGATCTCCTTGATGAACAAATCATGAACATAGGGGATACTAGCATTCATTACTGGGAGATGTACTTTGATGGTGCAGCTTCCTCTCAAAGAGGAGAAGAGCCATAATATACTATTCAAGGAAAGGCAGGGGTTGGAATAGTTCTCATAACTCTGGACCGTGATGTGATGAAATTTTCATATCATATGTCCAATTCTTGCACAAACAATGAAGCTGAATATGAGGCTTTGATTGGCAGTCTAGTGTTAGTTGGTACTCTAAGCATCCAGAACATCAACAACTTTGAGGATTCTCAACTAGTAATCAACCAAATCGCTAGGTTTTATAAGGTTATAAAGCCCAAGATCTAGCACTACCACAAGTAGACCATGGAGTTGTTGGCCCAAATCTAAGAGGTTACCATTTATAAGATTCCTCGAGGAGAGAACATCATAGTGTATGCTTTATCCAAGCTTGCCAAGGAGTTGGCATGTTTGAACGATGAGTTTATATCAATAAAAGTCCAAAATAGATAAGTCTTATCCCTTATTGATATTGAACTCATCAAAAGTACTCTTGAAGGGAGAGGTTGCCCTTATCCAAGAAGGACAAGGAGTTAGATTGGAGGCAACCATTCATGGATTACTAAATAAAGGCAAACTACCTCAAGAGAAGTCATAAACCCATCGATGAAGCAGCACTTTCCTATGTTCTTGTGGATGGTGTCTTATACTGGTCTTTCGATCATATGTGGTTATGTTATTTAGACAGCAAAGCCTGTAAGATCATGATCAGTACACTCGTGATTATGTGGAGCCAACCAATCTGATTTGAAGATGAATGCCAAGATCAAGAGACTAGGATACTACTATCCATCGATGATCAAAGATTGCATGGATACAGCTAGGTGATGCCACCAATGTCAAATACGCGGTGTGGTCCTAGACCAACCACCCAACATTCTACATCCTACATTGGCCTCATGGCCATTCGAGTGTTGGGGTACTGACATAGTGGGTCTGATTGGTCTTCCATCTTGCAAGGGTCATCGATTAATCTTAGTTTCTACTAACTACTTTTCCAAATGGGCGAAGGAGATTCTACTCAGAGAGGTCATGACTTAGCATATCCTCTAATTTTTTAGGAACTATATCATGTATAGGTTCGGAGTGCCTTGATGAATTGGGCTTGGTTAGGTCTAGTTGGTCAATTGTGGCTTTGGTCAAGTTCAAAAAGTGATTTGGAATGATCTTGACCCATTGGTTTCAATCAATTTGGCTTAGATCAATTTTTGACACATTTTGACTTTTTAGGTCAAGTTGGGTCAACTTGGGTCAAGTGGCCAATTGGACTAGGTTTTGACTTTGTCAAGTTTAAACATTGATCATGAATGAGTTTTGATCAATGGTTTCAATCAATTTGGCCTATAGTGGATTTTGGCTATGTTGGGTATCATTTTGGCTAAGTGTTGACTTGGTCAACCCATAGGTTTGACTTGGTTTGTCCCAATTTGATTGATTGATCATCTCATGATGATTGTTAATCATGATGAGAGGCTTAGATGGGCTTAGTTCAATCCAATTTGGTTAGGATTAGAATTTGGCTCATAAGGGGTACTTTAGGTCATTTTGGGTCAAGTGAGCCTAAGTGTGTCAATGACTTGCTAAAAGATTGATTTGAGTTTGATTGAACTCACATATGGACTTATGATTGAAATATAAATCTATTTTTAAGAGATTTGAAATCAAATGGGTTTTGATTCATTTGTCAATTTCAAGTTCAAAGGGAGAACATGAGTTTGATCTGGGTTTAATTTTTGAATTGAGTTATGGTTAAGTGATTGAAGTTTTTATTTATATTTGGATTCATGATGAAGGATTGATTGAATCATGAAGAAAAATCAATATTTTGGCTTGATTTGAAATTGATTTGGCTAAGTTCAAGAGTTTGACTTGAAAGGCTTAGGTTGAATTTTGATTGAATTTGAGTTTAATTTTTGGAGTTGGTTATGGTTGTTTGCATTTATATTTCATTTATATATGTGAATATAAATGAGAATATAAATGGGTTATGAGAAAATTTCATGAATTTGATGTGATTTGAACTTGATTTGGGCTAAGTCCTTAAGAGGGAATCAAAGGGACTTAGGAAAGATTTTTAGAATTTGGATTTGATTTTGGAATTTAGTTTGATTGATTTGAATTTATATTTCACTTATATATGTGAATATAAATGAGAATAAAAATGGGTTGTGAGAAAATTTCATGAATTTGCAATGATTTGGATTTGATTTGGGCTAACTCCTTAAGAGAGAATCAAAGGACTTAGGAAATATTTTTAGAATTTCTATCATGGGCTTCAATCATTTGGAATTAATCATGGATTTCAATCATTTGGAATTGATTTTAGTTTGGAGGAATTCAATCAAGTTGAAATTGATTTAGGTTTGGAGAAAATCAATTAAGCTGGAATTGATTTGAGTTTGACTTGAAAGAAGGAAATGAGGAATGTGGTACAAGCTATAGGGTAGGAAAATTTTGCTAACACCCCTAAGGCATGACTTATTCCTATGGATAACTCTTCTAAGTCTCTAGGGCTAGGTTGAGTGTCCACCTAATCACTAGATGTGTCTTGAGACTAAGGAACTCCTAAAGTCTAAGAGAAGTCCTATGCCAAAGATAGTTGGGTTGAGAGCTCATTTTAAAAATTAGGTCAACAAAGGGCACCCAATAGGAGTGGTGTGACTGATAAGGAACACCACATGTATTGGTGTTGACCGAAATGATCAACAACACTGAATGATCACAAGCACTAACAGAGACAATATACTCTTAGCAAGGTGAAAGAATCAGAGCTTAGTGCAATGTGACTCTACTCATGTCAAAGATATAAAGAGAAAGGAGGAATAGGGATAGAGTATGTGAACCTTCCACTAAAAGCATCATCCACAAGGGAATGAGAGGTTTGATTTGATTTGAGTCTCACTGGGGAAAGAAATTTGATTTGTTTAATTAAGTTTCTCTCAGGAAGAGGGTTGAATTGTTTCAATTTGTTGTTTATTTAATTGTGTTTGTTTTAGGGTTTAGGGGCCATGGAGGCAAGTTCAAGTCATCCACAAGGGAGGAAAGGATGTGAAATCCGCCGAGGGATTAGAATTCTGAGTCCACCTAGGGAACTAAAAAGATTTGCATCTCATTGAGGAGGAGTAAAAGATTTAATTTGGATTGATTGATTATTTTGTTTTGTTTATTTCATTTGATTTTTAGATTTTGGATTTTGAGATGGACCCTGTTGATTTATGATGGATTGCACTGAGTAGGAGCCAAGGTGGCTTAAGCCTAATTCAGATTTACCAATCCAAAGGGGTAGTCTACTAAACACATAGTAGGACTAGCCAACCAAAAGGATGCCTTTCAGTATGTAGCAATTGTACTAGGAAGAAAGCATAGTAGACTTACATCCTCCAAAGCAGGGACCAGTTGCTGGGATAATCTATTAGCAAGGCAATAGATCGAACCCAACCTGGGACTGACTATTGAGTGAATTTCACTGGGGGACTTAGATCGACATAAAGACAGTCAAGAATAATTTTATTTTTTAGTTTGTTTTGATGGGTCCCATCGATTTATGATGGACTTCCTTGAGTAGGGGCCATGGAGGTCTAGGCCTAACTCAAATTTACCAATCCAAAGGGAGTAGTCTACCAACAATAAGGTAGGACTATCCAACCAAGGGGGTTCCTTTTGGTGTGCAATGGTCAAGTTAGGAAGAAAGCACGGAGAATCACATCTTCCAAAATAAAGAACCACTTGGTGATGCTTGGGCAACAAATCAAACTGAGCTAACTATTGAGTGAATGTTGCAGGACCTAGATCACTCAAGATATTCAAAATTAATTTCATTTTTTAGATTTGTTTTGATGGATTCCATTGATTTGTGATGGATCCCACTAAGAAGGAGCTTATATCAACCAAGGCCTATCTCAGACTTACTGAATCAAAGAGAATAGCTTCCCGACAGATGGGAGAGCTATCCGACCAAAGGAGTGCCTTTCGGTTTACACTAATCAATTGAAAGGAAGAAAGCTGGAGGACTCACATCTTCCACTGCAAAAGACCATTAGGGTGGTCGGTTGCTTTGGGAAATAAATCAAACCCGACTTAGGGCTGCCTGTTGATTTCCAATAGCCATGCTAGGAAGAATATGTCATAGTCTTACATCTTCCAAAGCAGAATGATAATCAGGGTCCTATTTGTGGCAAAATAGATTGAACCTGACTTAAGGGCAACTACGGAGTGAGTCCTGACCCAGGGACTCATTTCAACTCAAGTAGTCAAGCAATTCCTATAGAGAGTTCTGCGGACACTGCCCTAATGATAGGATGCCTGTTTCAGAAAAGGGGCCTTTTGGGGGCTTGAATTCCAAATCCACATGCAAATTAATTTTTTTTGTTTGTTTAGTTTATTTTAACATGGACCTTATTGGTTTGTGAGGGATCAAATTGAGAAGGAGCTTATATCGCCTAGACCAACTCAAATTTATTGAACGGAGAATCTACATAGCTGAACAAATTCTCCAACCACGTGGGTGGCTACTAGGAAAGGGGACTATCTAATGGAGTAACTAGTGTCTAAATGGGGTCATAATGGACGTGATCCAAGAGTGCCCGCAGGAGAGGGTCAGGGGGCTTAAAGAAAACCTAGAAGATGACATAGTTAATCATATCATAGGTATTGTCCACCTTAAGGAGAGAGGACTCACATGCCAAGAGTGGACTTGTGAGTCATTATCAACATAGAAAATGTCAACCAACCTAAGGTGCCTGTCAATTTGTAACAATCAGCCTAGAAAGAAAGGTAGGGGACTCACATTGGTTTGCAATGGTCAAGTTAGGAAGAACACATGGGGACTCACATTTTCCAAATAAGTGGCCACTAAGGTGACATACTAGTGAGGTAGCATGTAGATCCGACCTAGAGCAGCTAATGAGTGAGTACCACAGGGGCTTGCTCCCACATCAAAATAGCTTAAGATCAAAGATATATGTTTATTTTTGTGCATTGTTAAAAGGAATAAGATGCTTCTCAAGTTCTCTCACACCTACCTAAATATGTTGGGGATTTTGATGAAATGGTGCCACGGATGGCAACCGAGAATTCTCACTAAGAAAGAATGTCATTCGAGTTCTCTTACACCTAACTTAGTTATGCTTATCGAAATAGGATACCTCTTGGGTTCTCTCACACCTATTATAATAGTGCAAGGAAATGTGTTTGATTGTATTTGTGTTGTGAAAGAGGAATAGGATGCCACTGGGGAACTCTTGCACCTACCCTAAACACGTCATTGCAGATTCACCAGATAAGCAAACAATGCTTCTAAAGAAGAGCAAATTTTGATGAAATGGAATCAGATTTTTGTTTATTGATCGAATTGTTCTCAAAACATGATTTTTATGAATAATATTTCTTAAAATAGAGCCCATTAATTAGATGCATCGGGTGTTCCCCTTTACAATCAATAAGCTGATAAGATCCTCCTTGGTAGGCCTTCCCCATGACATAGGGGCTTTCCCAAGTGGGTTCAAACTTGCCTCCCATCTTTCAATGGGTAATAATTGGTCTCCTTAGGACTAACACAAGTTCTCCTACTCAATAACCTAGGGCGACTAGCTTGTGTGAGCTTGAATCATTTTATCCTTGTACAACTCGAGGTTCTAGCATGCCCGTAGGTGACACTCCTATAAATCTTCGAGCTCTTCTAACCTCAACTTTACATTATGCTCTGTAGTGATCTTGTTACCCAATGCTTTCCTTAGTGATGGGAGTTGAACTTCTAAAGGTAGAAGGGCTTCAGACCCATACACTAAGGAAAATAGTGTTGATTGAGTTGAGTTAGGTGCGGTAGGCCCACAAGGCTTCAACCAACTGCTCATTCCACTGTAGCTTGTTATCATCAATAGTCTTCTTTAGTATTTGGATGAGAGTTTTATAGAATGCTTCTACTAAACCATTTGATCTGGGTTAGTAGATGGTGGAGTATCTCCAATCTATACCATGTTGTCTGGTGAAGTTGTTGATCTTGGTGCTTTTAAATGCAGTACCATTATCAGATATAATTCATCGAGGCACCCCTAACTAATATATGATATGGTTCTTGAAAAATTGAAGCACATGCTGAGCTATGACCTCTCTGAGTGGGATTGCCTCCACCCACTTGGAAAAGTAGTCATTGATAGCTAAGATGAATCGATGCCCCTTGGAATAAGGAGGATCGATATGACCTACAATATTGGTACCCCAACACTCAAATGACCATGAAGCTAAGATAAGGTGTAGAATATTGGGTGGTTGGTGAAGGACCACACCGTGTACCTGACACTGATGGCATCTCCTAACTACATCCATGCAGTCTGTAATCATTAAACATCAGTAGTATCCTAGTCTCTTAATCTTCATCTTCATCTTCAGACCAGATTGATGTGCTTCGCATAGACCTGAATGTACCTCAATCACAATCCCATGGGCTTCGTGTTTGTCTAAACAACGTAGCCACATTTGGTCAAAGGACCATCAGTATAGGGTACCATCAACGAGAGCATAGGAGAGAGCTCTCTATTTCTCCTGATGGGCTTTTGACTTCTCTTGAGGTAGTTTACTAGTGTTCAAATAGTCTATGAACAGTTGCCTACAATCCAGCTCCTCTTCCTATTTGGTAACGACAACCACCCCTTCAAGAGAAAGTATCTCAATGAGTTCAACATCAATAAGGGCAAGGACTTATCTATTTTTGACCCTTATTGGAATGGATTCATCTTTCAGACATGCCAATTCTTTGGCAAGTTTAGCCAAAGCATCTACTACTATGCTTTCTGCTCGGGGAACCTTGTAGATGGTGACTTCAGGGATTTGGGCCAACAGCTTCATGGTATACTGGTGGTAATGATGAAGGTTGGGTTTGAGAACCTTGTAGGACCCAACAATCTGATTGATAACCAGCTGAGAATCCCCAAAGATGTTGATGCTCTTGACACTGACTGTGATGGCTAACTCTAGAATGATAATCAAAGCCTCATACTCAGCTTCATTATTGGTGTAGGGGTCAAAAAGATAGTATGAGAATCTCATCACATCATAGCCTGGAGTTAGGAGGACTATCCCTACCCCTGCCTTTCCTGGAAGAGTAGATCATGGTGCTTTCCCTTTATGAAATGAAGCTGCACCATCAAAATACATCTCCCATTGGTGGTTGTCAACCTCCCCTAAGTTCATGATTTGTTCATCAGGGAGATTATCACTAAGCAAAGAATCAGTAGGAAGTGGGTGTGCTGCTAAGAAATCCTCTAGTGCTTGTCCTTTTACCCCACGAATGTGATATCAAATTGCTAGAGGATCATGGACCATCATACTAAACGTCTAGATAGCATTGCTTACGTTATGAGATATTGTAGTGGATTAGTTCTGGAAATCAAGTTCACCGTATGAGAAAGCATATAGTGTCATAACTTTTGGGAAGCAAAGATCAAAGCTAGGAAATGTTTCTCAATAGGTGGGTAGTTCACTTCAGCAGGAATCAGATGATGGCTGAGGTAGTAGAGAGCACTCTCCTTCCCTTCGTCATTGTCTTAAGCCAACAAAGTGCCTAGAGATTCATCCAGTGCAACAGTGTAGAGGATGAGTGGCTTGCCCAGGATAAGGGCTGTTAGGATGAGTGGCTTGCACTCAACCTAATGATGGATGAGTTTATTGAAGATCTGAGTCATGGCTCGTTGGTATGTAGCACTAGCATTTGTATGGCCAAAAGGCATGACTTTATTACAAAATATTTTAATCGGGGTTCAAAAAGTGGTGTTTCTTTTATCTTCAATAGACATGTTAATTTCATTGTAGCTAGATGACCCATCCATGAAAGAGACTGTATGAGATGAGGCAATGTCCACCATTAATTCTAGTTTAGGAAGAGGAAACTCATTCTTAGGACATGCCTTATTTAAGTCATTGAAATTTATGCATAAGCGAATTTGGCCATTCTTCTACTTAATTGGTACGACACTGGCTAACCAGGTAGGATATTTTTCTTCTTTAATGAAACTAGCATCGATCAATTTCTTGACTTCAAAAATGACATGTTGTTTAATTTCTAATCTCATGCATCTAGGAGCTTGCTTGGTAGGGTTAGCGCTAGGATCTATTGCTAGTTTGTGGACTGCTACGTCAGGAGATAATCTAGGCATTTCTTCATAACTCTATGCAAAGCAGTCCTTAAAATCAGTCAATAGCCTAACTAAGTCATTGGTTTCTTCTTCATTCATTAATGACCTGATGTACGTTGGGCGTAGAATTTCTTCTATCCCTAGGTTGATTTCTATAAGCTTGTTTATTATTTAATGGATTTCTTCTTCAAATTCTAGAGGTTCATCCTTGATTTGAAGATCATCTAGATCATTTGAGGTTTCTAAACACACATCCTCATAAGAGTTAGTGTTGTGTGAGAAGAACCTATCAGACTCTAAATGATTGGTAACATCTAAGCAGTAATAGTCATCATCGAGTAGACCCACTGTACCAAATCCTGGTCCTACTCTTGATTGTACTTCCCTACCTATATTATTCCATAACTTCTCAAAATACTCAAACCTGTGGCTAGACCATGTATGAGGAACCAAACCTTTCTATATAAGATTATGAACACAAGGCGAGTAAAAGTCAATTGATAATTCCATTAATTCTTTAAATGAATCGTCCTCAAGTTCTACATCAACTTTAGGACTTGAGAATGATGATCCCAAAAAGAATCTCTTTGGCTTCTCATCCATGGAAGACTTAGGGGCTACCTTAACTACTTAACCTTCAACTTTTTGAGAAGAGTTAGAGCTAAGGTTCCTAGTTGCTACCTAATAGTCTCACATAAGCTTGATTCAAATACTTTGCTTTATCTGGAGGCCTTCGTCATTGTCTGGATCAAAAATCACGTCCAATGGAACTCGCTGAAAGGGGTTGGCTGGTATGTTAATCACATTACACTCTTCCTCCGAGCTAGATTCCAAATCTATGTGAATAGGAGGGGTACTCCTATGAGCTGGAACATAACCCCTATTAGCTGATGGCCAACCAGGGGGTATTCCACCTCTGGAATTGCCTCTATTTCTACCTCTGCCTCTACCTAGTGGAGGTTGAGTCATCCTACCCACATGTCCATATGATGGAATGGACTATGGTTGGAATGTGATATGAGGCTCTATTTCTTCTTCAATTACCCTTTCTTATTCACTTAGATTTTCAGTTTTCTTTTATTTTTCTTTTACATTTTCTTTTTCTTCATTTTCTTTTTCTTTTCAATTTCAATTTTGTTCAAGTTCACAAGAAATGGTATTTTGAGGAAGATAGTAGATCGCATCCTCATAAATCTCAACCTCTCTAACTAAAAATGGCATTTCATCACCTTTGACCTTGAATCAAAAGGAGGAAGATCTAACTCTGAATCTAAAAGAGGAAGATCAGAATTGTTATAGTTATTTTGACTTGAAGAGTTATCATTTGGAATAGAAGCAGACAACCCATCAGAAGTGACATAGATGTAATTCAAGCTAGCTTTATTCTTCAATTTCTTAGATTTTATAAGAGGTACAAAGTAAAAAATTAAGTAAAGTAAGTGGGGTAAGGGATTTGATGCCCTTATTCACCGATATAAGAGTTCTACTAGTAGACAAAGAAGAGCTAGCCGAAGTCAAGGAAGTCACTGATGTGGTAGTTGCAACGATAGACTGGAGGTTGGACTTAGTCAGTGGTTGCGCTACTGGCTATCCCGGGCTGGCACATGTTGCTACTGTTGAGCTCCCACCTTCCTTGAGTTGGCACTGGAAACTTACAAACCTTCCTTGGTGTTGGAGGTTTGAGCTGACAGAAGCACCTACAAGGAAAGTTTATTGATTTTGGAATAATCTTTTTAGAGGTTTTCGATAAGGTGATATCCCAACTTTCTTTAGTTTTGGAAGGATCGTAAGTATCCCTAAGGATTACCCTAATGGAACTGGATGGTTATTCTATAAAGTATTCCTTCAAGATAACAATAGCACCTATCTTGAAGCTATGTTCAAGCTAGTCCTTGAATATGAAGCAATCTTCCAAAACATGACCTAGTATACGGTGGTAGGGGCAAAAGTTAGGATCATGGCTTTTTCCCACTTCCTCTAGTCTCCTAGGTTTTGGTAGCTAAAATCGGCTTTTCAAGAGATTCTTAAAGATCTTCTGACACGTCCTCTTAAATGAATAAGGCTTGTTAAGTTTATCCAAAAGAGTAGGTGGACCATAGCTACCGGCGCGGGTATGTACCGCACTGATGATGTGCCTGAGGAGGAGGTTATGTAGGCAGTGGAGGCTGTTGTGGCATCCAGTAGGGCTACCTCGGTGGTGGTAGAGAAGGTGGCAGTGAAGGATGCTAAGGTCATGGTCTCTCAGACTGATCTCTAGCTGGTTTCTTCCCCTTGTCTACCACTGTCACTGTTCCCAGCTTCTTTTCATATAACTTCTGCAGCATTGACTTGGGCAACTGGTCTTCAAAAGGAAATTGTTTGGCCTCTCTTATAGACTAGCTAACTTGTTGATTAACTTCTCAAAAGGTTTGATGGTGAATCCCTTAAGCATGAAGGCGACTAGGCCATGGATATTCTTTAGAAGAATCTCAAGGGCATGCTATTCAGAAAGCTGTGGCTCATATTTCATACTCAGCTTACGCCATCTCAGAATATTGCCAATAAGGGACTCACCTGGGTGTTGTTGTGCTACAATTAGATCGCCAATAATGAATCGTTGCTGAGCTCCAACAAACCTCTTGATAAAGAGTTACTCCAACTCAGCAAATTCACTGAACTATTGTAAAGTTTAGCATACCAGTCAAATGCTATACCTGTTAAGCTACTGATAAAGAGATAGAATAGTAAAGTGTCACTGCCACCAGCATTGTAATAAGTAGCTCTAAAATGTGTGATGTGTTTTCTTGGGTTTTCACTTCCATCAAAACTCTTGAAGGAAGGTGGTACGAAACCCTTAGGATATTGGATTGCATCAAATTCCTCTGGGTAGGGTCTACCCTTTGGAACTGATGATCCTCCTTAGGCTTAAGCCAATGCTTCCTTCACCTACTACTTAACCATGGACTTGATATCTTTTTCTTGTATGGAGGCACTGTCTACTACATTCCTATACATGTTGGTGTTACCTTGCTCTACTAGAGGTAAGGTCCTGGCTCGGTCCAAGACATGCACCAACTCTGGCTGACTATCTTAACTATGTTAGGATGAACTGTCGGGGCATGATTCTGCAATGCTAAGATTATTGCTAATAGATCTTCGAGCCTCTTTTCCATCCTATCTATATTTTCACCCTTCTGCTTTATTTGTGCTAGGAGGTGTTGGGTCGAGTGGGTTATGTCTTTCTGCGCGGCCTCATCACCTTCCTTAGCTTTTTTGCTCTCTAAGGAGGGATCCCCTGGCATCTCACATGCAAACCCCTGCTGAGTCTCCCAATAAATTATCTTTGTTGGGATTAAAGCAGATATTCTCCTCATCAGACTAGTCATATCCAAAGATTTCTTTCTTTTCCATGAGATATTGTGCTACTATGTCCTCTAGAGAATGATCAATTTGAATAGGCACAAATGACTTTGGCTGACTAATGTGATCACTATCATGTCGAGAGGCACGGACCTCCCTACTGGTGGAGAATCAACCTTATGAGGATTGTACTTACTGGAAAAAATGCACTCCTGACTATCACTGACTCTGTAAGGGGTGATACTCCTAGGAGGCTCTACCATCATGGGTGCAACTAGGCTATCATCTTCTCCCTCTACAACTACTGCAACCATCTCTATGTCTGTACTGGTGGTGTTGGTGAAAGGATGACCACTATGCTTCGGGGTCACTATTCCTTCCGCACCACAACTGGGGAAGAAGGTCGAGTAGGAGAGCTCATCCTCGCCACAGTAGGCAGTGTAGATGGAATGGGATCCTTTGGACATAGCAAGATCACCAACGGTGTCCTCTTCTCTCCAGATGTGGCCTTCATGGACTTTGGTAGAACTGGAGATCATGAAATGGATATGGTAGACGGGGGGTAGAGTGGTGTGGTGGAGACACCACTAACTCTCTCGGAATAAGGGCCCTCCTCCTATGATGTGTAGTCCCCGTAAGTAGAATATTGTCTGTATGATCGACACGGGTAGCACATCGATCAAGAAAATCAATGAGTGTAGAGGCCACTGACTACCGACTGAAGCTCCGCCTCTCACAGCAAGTGATTTGAACTAAAGTGCGGGCCTCCTTGAACATATCTCAAGTAAAATTGAGCCCCAGACTCAGATCGTCCGTAGGCTTGGCCAACCTAGCGTAGAATTGAACAGAGGCTAGCAAATGACCTCCTACCCTGACTGACTAGGGGCTAAAGTCAAACTGCTGGTGGAGGTGAAGCAAGGATCTTCCTAGAATCCTCTCTGTCAGACCTATAGAGAGGATGGAATGGGTTCACTGTAACTAGCAGGGAAATCAAAGTGGGCAACTCCTCAACAACTGATCATGTAGCTGCCTCCACCTCCTTAGCAATACGGGTATGGTACTGCTTTATCATGTGATTTTTGTTCCACCTTTGAGTCCTGGTAGGGTGAGTGGAGTAAGAGCTAGACCCAATCTCAAAAGTTGGGGAGATAATCCTGGATGGGAGCCTTACCCTTTAGGGTGCTAGCTCCCTTGGGGCAGAGAGAAACAACGGCACACTAGCACTATCACATAATGCACGATTCTCAGAGGAACCACCATTTCTCTTAAGTGAGGAAAAATCAAAGTTCAAGGGCATATCAATCTGAATGATCGGCTTCTTCTTGGTCACTCTGCTCCTACTAATAGTGATGAGGGAAGTTCCCTCAAAGTTAATCCTTGCCCCCTCAAAACCTCATCCAAAATGAATGAGGTGGGTGTAATTAGAGCGGGGAAGGCTGGCCTCAACTAGGTCTATCTCATGGGGAAAGGTAAACACATACTTGGGTGCTACCATTTCTGTCAACTAAAAATTGAAACTACACTGAAACTAAAACTGTCGCTAAACGAGAGTCTGCAAAGTAGAAAATAAACTTAAATCAGATTTCTGTTGATTTTGAATTTAAATTTTAGAAATTGAACCCACACTCAACATCTTGAAAGTGTTAAGTCAGGCTCAAATGGATTTGGAATATATTTTGAAGTTTGATTGGAAAGAGGAATTCAGGATGTAGAACCCATTTTCAACAAGTTTTGGTATGTTGAGAATGGCTTCAAATAATTTTGAAGAGATGCTTCCATAGGTTCATATTTGAATTTCATTTTTTTTTTGATTTGGAGACCCTTCATTTAACAAATTTGAGTATGTTAAAATAAAGGGTCAATTTTCTTTTGTTTTGGATTTGTGATTTTTGGAATTTGTTCACTTAATAAATTTGAGTATGCTAAGTAAGGTGTCTAAAAATAATTATTTCTTTTTCTTTCTTTGTTTGATTTGGTTTATGAATCATTTTGTGATTTAAAAAATGGAATCCTTATTTAGAAAATTTGGGTATGCTAAAAAAAGAAGGATCCAAGTGTATTTTATTTTGAATTTTTTTTTGAAATTATGATTCTTAGCATATTTGAGTATGTAATGAAAATCCTAATGTGTTTCTTTTGATTTTGATTTTATTTTTGAAAATAAGATTCCTAGAAAATTTGAGTATGCTAAGGGAATCCTAATGTATTTCTTTTAATTTTTATTTGATTTAAAAATAGGATCCTTAACAGATTTAGGTATGCTAAAGAAAGTCCTAATGTGTTTCTTTTGGTTTTAATTTGAAAGGTAGGATCCTTAGCAAACTTGGGTATGCTATGAAAAACCTAATGTGTTTCTTTTGATTTTGATTTGGAAAATAGGATTCTTAGAAAATTTAGGTATGCTAAGAAAATCCTAATGTGTTTCTTTTGAAGATTTTGATTTTGAAAAAGGGAGACTTCTCTTAAGTAAATATGGTATACCAAAATGAAGTTCCAAATGTGTTTTGAAAATTTTTGTGAAATGGAGATTTCACTTAGCAAAATTTGAGTATACTAAATGAAATTCCAAAGCTGCATTTCAAATTTTTGTTTTGAAAAAGGGAGACTTCACTTTAGCAAATATGGTATGCTAGAATGAAGTTCCAAATGTGTTTTGCAAAATTTTTGTTTTGTTGATTTTGAAAATAGAGATTTTCATTTAACAAATTTGGGTATGTGAGATGGAAATCAATTTTGAAAGAGGAAATCTCAACTTAATCATATGGAATATGTTGCGGATTTTAAAATAATGTCATTTTATTTAGAAATGAAATCTTCATTCAATAAATTTGGGTATATTGAATGGAGATGTTCATATGTGCTTTTGGAAAATTTATTTTTGATTTTGTTTGAAAATGAAACATCCATTCAATAAATGTGGGTATATTGAATGGAGAGGTTTCATATGTCGTTAAAAAAAATCTATTTTGATTTTGTTTGGAAAGGTGAAAATTCTAACTTAACACATGTGGAATGTGTTGAATGGCATTTCAAAGTTCTAATAATTTTTTTTGTTTGAAGATGTAACATCCATTCAACACATTTGAATGTATTGATTGGATAAACCCATCTTCAAATTTTATGCTTTTGAAAACATGATTATTGAAATTTTATTTTTGAAAATGAGGTCTTTACCAAAATGAATTGAGTGATGAAGCTCATTTGTGCTTTTAGAAAATGTGATTATTAGAATCTTATTTTTGTAATGATGATCCTACATATAACAATCATGAAGATTGTTAAATGAAGGTGATTTAGAAAATTTTTTGTGCAAAACATTTTATTATGTGCATTTTTGAAAGAGTGCTTTTGAAAAGAAAGATTTTTATGAAGGATTTATTTTTTCTTTATTATTTTCGAATGATCCTTTCCTTACCATAAAATGGTAAGGAGGAAGTCTTTAAATATTTTCTATTTATTAGATTGCTATTTTAATCCATTGGAGAACCCAACGGGGGCTTTAAGTCCAACACAGGGTGAGGTCCTAAAACCTAAAGATGTTGGCTAGCTTAACTTAAGGATGAAATAAGCTAAGTTCCAATGGAAAGAAAGATAGTCTTGGATTCATACAAAAGTGCAAACCCACTATCAATACTTGGAGACATTGATCATTTACCAAAGATGAGGAGAGGAACCATCCCTAGTGGAGTCGCTAGAAAAATCTATGGTGAAATATTTTCATTTCTAAGAGGTATACTTCCATCTTCAATCTATGTGGATAAAATGAAGATAGAAATATACTTCTTTTTTTTAGACACCACATAGATCCACAGATGTTCTTATTAGGGTGATCAGGTATGACATTGAAGAGAGATGTACTATCTTGAAAGATAGAAGTCACCATCCTACAATGGACCTAATCACCTGAATAAGGACTCCTAAGGACAATGGGTCTACATATGTACTAGAGATTCTTTCCCTACTTTACATGGAAAAATAAAGCAGGGTTTATTTTAAATTGGGTTCGTTAAGTTCCCTACAAGGGCAAGCCCCCATAGTTAATTACATCCAAAGGAAGGAGATTTCTTAGGAATACTCTCGATTATGGTAAATGGTCATTGTCTCCAAAGATTTCAATAGGTAGGACTATCAATCAATTAGTTTATTTTAGAAGATCAAATGGGATTGATCAAAGAGAGAGTTATTATCAAAGCCAGAGGAAGATAAGTAGGAGATGCTCACGATGCTAGGAAACCTAACGAGCATCTCGAACTATCCAATGGTTGGCCTTTACATTTTTGAAATTGAATTAATTTATTTGAGTTGATATTTTATTAAAATTTTAAGGCTTATAATTCCACAATACAAGGTTATGGAAACACCTAAGAGGTAAGGCTTTATACTCGTGGCCTGCAAAGGGAAGTAGAAATCTCTGAACCTAAATCTAGGGAGCTTTGGAGAGGGCCAAAAGCATGTCCTAAATCTAAAGTAAAAATGGGTATTTGGTTTACCTCCACAAAGATAGTAAACCACTCGACTGCTTGGACTTACAACCACCTAGGGGTGGCTGCCAACTAACTTCTCCTATGATTTTAAATTCATGTAGGCAAGTCATATGCTTTATACAAGATAGCTAGGCTATTATTTATTTAGAATGAGAACAAGTCCTTAAACTCACTCCCTAATGCAAATCATATTACATTTTATTTTTATTTTTGGACAATCATCTGACTTAGGCTTATAGGATTGATATGCATAATGCATGAGAAGTGAGATTATGGGACAAAATCAGCGATAAGGGGGAGGTGTGTTTCTACCATGGCTCTCACAGGTCAAGGCAAGTTCTCTAGAAAAGGTGGAAGTCCTCCAATCAAGAGTGAAATAATATACTTTTATGCATGATGTTATAAAAGAAATACTCATCCAGCTAAGGGGTTGCTAATTCTTTTATCTTGATTTTTAACTTAGGCTTTAGGTGAGGTTTTGAGTTATTTATTTTAAATTGAGTTGTTTAATTTGGTAGAAGATTTATTTTTCTCTAAGAGCCTAATCATCATCCAGGCCATACATCAAGCAAGGAAGAAACTAGGAAAACATGCCATCTTAATGCACAAGCTAAACAAAACATCAAACATTATATAAAACTAACACAAAAGAATAAAAGGCCATTTATGGTTGGGCACCACTGCACAAATCCCAAAAAAATAAATTGGGTAGCCGAGCTCTAGACTTATACAACCCATATTATAAATGAATTAATTTACAATAAAGTAAGGAATTCATGTTATGGGGGTCTTCATTCTTCATTTCCTCTTTCTTCTTTCTTCTTTCTTTTTTCTTCTTTTGGTTCCTTCTTTCTTCTTTGGTTCCATCCTTTGGATGGTTGGAATGTGGATGTTCCAAAGGCTTCACATGGTACATATGATGAGATCTTATGACTAATGCTCATCCTAATCCCCCCATAACAGTCATTCCAAAATCATAATTATAAAAAAATACATGAAAAAGGAAAAGTAAATCTAACTAACACCTGCAAAATAAAGATTAGCTAAACAAACCATACAAATCCCAGGCATGTATATTAGACTTAGCACCCCATACATGGGTAACCAAGTCCACCTATCCTATTGGATTATGATTAGGGGTATAAGCACCTCTACAACAAAAGCAGTTATATTTTTATTACAATGCCCGTTAAGCATATTCCCCTACAGAAAATAATGATTAGAATAAATCATCCTACCATTCATTCTACGTACATTCACCCTAACATCTAGAATAAAACAAAATATCACAAAACAAAAGCAAACATCAAACCATGCAACACCCTAACCTAAAGCTAGAAGTGTTGACTTAGTTTAATGTGTGTGCTTTAGAAGGTTTGTGTGGTATGCTTAG
The DNA here is from genome assembly GCA_021442155.1 of Cymbidium sinense. Classification (NCBI taxonomy): domain Eukaryota; kingdom Viridiplantae; phylum Streptophyta; class Magnoliopsida; order Asparagales; family Orchidaceae; genus Cymbidium; species Cymbidium sinense. The sequence goes on along the minus strand of JAKCPB010000766.1, from coordinate 43,900 downwards.
CTATGGCTTTAAGGTTTGGATTTTTTAAGTGTGAAGATGTTCCACTTAGATGGGTGGTTTCATTTAAGTGTTTAGTTGATTTGGATTGATTTTTATTTGATGATTTTTGTTTGGTTTAGATGAACCTACTTAATTACTAAAGGTTGTAAGGAGAGGGAAAAGAGAGAGAACTTCTTTCCTTCCCAACCCTTAGTAACTTCTAAAGTTGATTCATGTTTGATTTTATTTAGTGAATATTTTATTATGTGTTTTAATTAATCCTAAGTTTAGATCAACTCTAAATAAACCTATTAAAAAAGAAAGACATATTACGAATAAGTAAAGTGAATTAATATCACAAAACACACATCACTTCATTTCTTTCCCAACATTTATAACATGCATATGAATGAATCCTATGCATATCTGTACATAAAAAATGAAAATGTTTAACACACTTTATGATGAATGCTAAGTAAGTTACTTAAGAAAATTTGAATGCTTTATGAAAATTGAGAAATGGAGTGTGGAAGAAGGAAATGTTGGGTTAGTAATATGGAGTGGATTGGTATCTTTGTTTCCAATCAATTTGGGTTAAGTTCAATTTTTGCTCAACATGACTCCTTTAGGTCATGTTGGGTCTAAGGTTAATTAGGATAGGTTGGGTCTAGTTGGCCAATTGGGGCTTTAGTTAAGTTCCATAAGTGTTTTGGAATGTACTTGACCCATTAGTTTCAATCAATTTGGCTTAGATCAAATTTTGACACATTTTGACCCTTTAGGTCAAAATGGGATATATGAGTTTGGTTTAATCCAATTTGGTTAGGATCAAAATTTGGCTCATAAGGGTACTTTTGGTCACTTTGGGTCAAGTGAGCCTAAGTGGGTCAAATGGCTTGTTCAAAGCTTGATTTGAAGTTGGTTGATCTTGTATATGAACTTATGATTGAAATATAAATCCATTTACAAGTGGTTTGAAGTCAAATGGATTTTGATCCATTTGAAGATTTCATATTCAAAGGAAAGATATGAAAGGGTTTAGGTTTTATTTTTGAACTAGGTTTTGATTATTTGATTGAAGTTTAGATTTATATATGAGCTCATGATTGTAGGATTGATTGAATCATGAAGAGAAATTAAGAGTTTGGCTTGATTTGAAATTGATTTGGCTAAGTTCAAGATTTTGACTTGAAAGGCTTAGATTAGATTTTGGATTGATTTGAGTTTGATTTTTGAAATAGGTTTTGATTGTTTTAGGTTAGGTCCTTAAGGAAGAATTAAGGACTTAGGAAATTTTGAGGGATTTTGATCATGGGTTTCAATCATGGATTTCAATCATGGAATTGATTTGAGTTTGGAGAAAATCAAATATAATTGATTTGGAGTTTTGACTTGAAGGATGGAAAGTTAGGAATGGTTTATGCTAAGGGTAGGAAGTTTTCCTAACACCCCTAAGGTATGACCTATTCCTATGGCTAACTCTTCTAAGTCTTCTAGGGCTAGATTGAGTGTCCACCTAATCACTAGATTTGTCTTAAGACTAAGGAACTCTTAAAGTCTAAGAGAATTCCTAAGCCTAAGATGGAGGGATTGAGAGCTCATTCTAAAAATGAGGTCAACAAAGGGCGCCCAATAGGTGTGGTGTGATTGACAAGGAACACCGCACATATTGGTGTTGATCGAAATGATCACAACACTGAGAGATCACAAGCACTAACATAAATAATCTATCCTTATCCCAAGGGAAAGAAAGAATCCAGAGCTTAGTACAATGTGGCTATACTTATGGCCATGATATAAGAGAGAGGGAAAAATCCACTAAGGGATAGAGTGTGAACCTTCCACTAGGGAAGCAAGTTCAAGTCATCCATAAGGGGATGAAAGGTTTGATTTGATTCTCACTGAGGAGAAAAAGATTTGATTTGTTCCACTAGAGAAGAGGGTTGAATTTGTTTCAAATTTTGTTAGGTTTGAATTTTAAGATGGACCCTATTGGTTTGCAATAGATTGCACTAAGAAGGAGCCATGAAAGATAAGACCTAACTCAGATTTACCAATCCAAAGGGGTAGACTACTAAACATGTAGTAGACTAGCCAACCAAAGGGATGCCTTTTAGTTAAATGACCAAGTTAGAAGAAAGGCTGGGACTCACTCAAGAATAGTCAAGATTGATTTCATTTTTAATTTTGTTTATTTTGATGATTCCATCAATTTGTGATGGATCAAATCTAAGAAGGAGGTTGTAAAGCCTAGACATATCTCAAATTCTTGAACCATGGGAGTAGCTTCCATGATGGAGAACTATATTAAAGGAGTGCCTTCGGTTGCAATGATCAATTTAAGGGAAGAAAGCTGAACTCATATATTCCTAGAAAGATCAGCATGATCTTTGCTTTGGGCAAAATTGAACGTCACATGGTCGGTTCCGACAATAATCTAGAAAGAATGTGTCATAGTCTTACATTTCAAAACAAAATGAATGTCAGTAACACATCATAGAAAAATAGATTGAATGGCTAAGGTGAGTGATCTAACTCAGATTTATCTCACTCAAGTAGTTAGGTAATTTTGATGGGGAGTTCTGACACCTAAAGATAGGATGCTTGCTTGGAAAAGCCCTTTGGGGGCTTGAATTCTAATCCATAGAGAATTAATTTTATTTCTTTTATTTTGGTTTGTCATCATGGAACTATTAGTTTTTGAGGGATCAGAAGAGCTTTATATGGTAGACCTACATTTTAATCAGGGAGAATTTGTGCATTATGAACAAATTCTTCAACCATAGGGGTGGGTACTAGGAAGGGGAGCTGTCAAAGAAATTTGGGATGGGGAAAGGGCTTAATCCAACACCACGGAGAAAGATGACATGGCTAGTCATATTCCAATAGGTATTTGGTGTCCAAATCAAGGAGAAAGTATGGGGACTCATATCTCAATGATATACTCACCGGGTGAGTTTTGTTAGTATAGCGAACATCAACCAACTAAAGTGGGTAGGTTTGTAATAATTAATGAGCTGAGGACTGCATGTGCTTATAGTGGAGGCTGGATTCCATCTTATTTCATGGTGTTATCACCTAGGAGACTTGGTGAATGCCCCCAGGGGATTTATATCCCATAAGAGTCAAGAGGAAAGGAGCCTCACAGGGGACTTACCTAAATGTCAAATATATCCGACCTAATTAAAAAGATCATTTGATTCAAGAAGAAAACTTGGACTATCTTAAGAAAATGACATGGTAATTTGGGTTTGCTTATCATTTGAGGCTCTTTATTTTTACAATGATCAAGTTAGGAAGAAAGCAGGGACTCAATCTTCAATAAGTGACCAGGGTAACATTTTTTAGGTAGCATGGGCAAGGCAATTGAGGTTGGGCTCACATCAAAATAGCTTGAGACAGATTTGTGTTTGAATGTGGTTGAAAGGAATAGGATGCCTGTCTTACATTAAAACACATTGGGAATTGATGAAAGGTGCCACAGAGATGGAAAAGATTCCCACCAAGAAAGGATGTCACTTTAGGCTCTATCTATCTTGGTTATGATCAAAATAGGATGCCTCTCGGTTCTCTTACACTATTCTAATGAGTTGAGATTGTGTTTGTGTTGTCAAGAGGGATAGGATGCCACTGGGGACTATTACACTCAAACACATTCATTGGATTCAAAGATAAGAAAATAACACTTTGAGAAGATTTGATGAATGGAATCGATTTTGTTCTTTTCATATGATTATTTTCAAAACATGATTTGTTTTATGGGTAATATTTCTTTAGATAGAGCCCATTAATTGGAAGAATTGGGTGTTCCCTTTTATAATCAATAAGTTGATAAGATCCTCCTTGGTAGGCCTTCTCTATGACATAGGGGCCTTCCCAAGTGGGTTCAAATTGCCTCCCATCTTTTCGGGCAACAATTAGTCTCCTTAGGACTAACACAAGTTCTCCTACTCCAAAAGACCTAGGGTGAACCAACTTGTTTTGAGCTTGAATCATTTTGGCCTTGTACAACTGGTTCTAGCATGCAGAGTGACTCTCCTCCAAACCTTTGTTAACCATAACTTTGCATTCTGCTTTGTAGTGATCTTGCTACCCAATACTATCCTTAGTGATAAGAGTAGAACTTCTAAGGGAAAAATGGCTTTAGACCCATACACTAAGGAAAATGGGATAGACTGAGTTGGAGTTCGATATGTTGTGTGGTAGGCCCACAAAGCTTCAACCAATTTCTTATTCCACTGTCGTTTATTGTCATCAAGAGTCTTCTTAGTATTTGGATGAGAGTTTCATTGAATGCTCTACTAAACCATTGCTCTAGGGTAGTAGAAGGTGGAGTATCTCCAATCTATACCATATCTTCTAGCAAAGTATTGATCTTTGCTTTTGAATACAATACCATTATCGATATAATTTATTGAGGCACCCAAACCTATACAATATGGTTCCTAAAAGCAAGCACATGGTGATTGTGACCTCTCGGGTGGGATGGCCTCACCCACTTAGAAAAGTTATCGGTGGTAGAGATGATGCATTGGAGAAGGAGGATCAATAATATAATGTAAACATTCAAATGGCCATGAAGCCAATGTAGGTGTAGAATGTTGGGTGGTTGGTGAAGGACCACACCATGCACCTAACGATGGCATCTCTAGCTATCCATGCAATATGTGATCATAGAAGGCTAGTATCAAGTCTTTTAATCTTTGTCTTCATCTTTTAGATTGATGAGCTCCAAAGACCTAAATGTACCTTGGTCATAATCATGGGTATCTTGTTTTTCTAAACAATGTAATCACATTTGGTCAAAGGATCGCAACAAGGTGCCATCAACAAGGCGTAGGGAGAGCTCTCTGTTTCAGATGGGCTTATGATTTCTCTTGAGGTAGTTTTCCGGTGTTCAAATAATCTATGAGCTGCCTCCATCTCTCTTGTCCATTTTGCAATGGCAACCTCCCCTTCAGAGAAAGTCTCTCATGAGTTCGACATCAATAAGGGATACTATCTTTTGGACCCTTATTGAAATGGACTCATCTTTATCCAATTCTTTGGAAAGTTTGGCCAAAGCATCTACTATTATGTTCTCTACTTGGGGAACATTAGATGGTGACTTGAGAATGGGCCAACAACTTCATGGTATACTTGTAATGACCAAGCTTGGGTTTGGAAGTAGGACCAACAATCGATTGATAACCATTGAGAATCCTCAAAGATGTTGATACCCTTGACACTGATAGTGATGGATAACTCCAGACTGATAATCAAAGCCTCATACTCAGCTTTATTGTTGGTGCAGGGGTTAGAAAGATAGTATGAGAATCTCATCACATCACAGTTTGGAGTTAGAAGAGCTATTCCTACCCCACCTTTCACGGAGAATAGATATGGTGTTTATCCTTTAAGAAAAAGCAACACCATCAAAATACATCTCCCATCGGTGGTTGCCAGCCTCCCCTAAGTTCATGATTTGTTCATCGGGGAGATCATCACTAAGTAGAGGTCGCAAGTACTGTCCTTTTACCACATGGAGGTGCAATGTGATATCAAAGCTGAGAGAATCATGGACAAATGAGCAAAATGTCTAAAATTGTGGCGTGTCATGAGACTGATTGGATTGGTTTGGAGATCAAGTTCACCTTATAAGAAAGCATATAGTGTCATAGCTTTTGAGATGCAAAGATCAAAGCTAGGAAATGTTTCTCAATAGGTGGGTAGTTTGCTTCAGCAGGGATCAAATGATGGCTAAGGTAGTAGAGAGCACTCTCCTTCCCTTCATCGTTGGCTTAAAGAACAAGAGAGTCATCCAAAGTAATAGTGTAGAGGATAGTGGCTGGGGATAGAGCTAGAACTTGGCTTCACCAATACTCTTTGATATCTTCAAAACATCACTTGTCATCCCACTTAAACTTGACATCCTTTTTGTCAAGTGCTGAGAATGGTTTCCATCTCCCTGATAGGTTTAAGATAAATCATCTTAGATATTCCAACCATCCTTGAAAGGATCTAAGTTGAGTTAAACTCTTAAGAGGTGGAATTTCTAAGATAGCTTTAATCTTTTTAGGATCTATTTCTATTCCGATGTCGAACAATAAACCCAAGAATTTCCCACGAAGTACTCGAATGCACACCGGATTCATCTTGAGGTTATATTATCTTAACCATTCGAAACTACTCTCAAGTCAAAGAGATGGTCTTCCTTTTCTAAGCCTTTGACTACTAGATCATCAATGTAACTCAACGATGATGGATGAGTTCATTGAAGATCTAAGTCATGGCTGTTGGTATGTAGCACCAATTTTAAGGTGAAAAGCATGACCTTATAATAGAAGATTCCAATGAGGTTGAGTAGTGTTTCTTTCATCTTGGAGACATCTTGATTTGGTTAGCGATGACCCATCCATGAAAGAAGAATACATGAGATGAGATGTGTCCACCATTAATTTTAGTAGGAAGAGAAAACTCATCCTTTAGGACATGCCTTATTTAAGTCCCAAAATCAATGTGCAAATTTGGCCATTCTTCTTCTAACTAGGGACACTAGCTAACCAAGTAGGATATTTTCTTCTTCCCATGATAGAGTTGATCAATTTCTTGACTTTAGAAATGACCTATTATTCAATTTCTAATTGCATGCATCTAGGAGCTTGCTTGATAGGAGTAGCATTAGGATCTATTACTAACTTGTGGGCTATGTTAAAGATAATCCAGGCAATTCTTTATAACTCCATGAAGCGTCTTTAAACTCAGTCAATAGACTAACTAAGTCATTGGTTTCTTCTTCATTCAGCATTGAACTGATATATGTTGGGCAAGGATTTTCTTCTGCCCTGAGGTTGATTTCTTTAAGCTTGTCTATTATTGAATGAATCTCTTCTTCAAATTCTAGAGGTGTCCTTTGATTTGGATCATGTGGATCATCGAGGTTTCTAAACACACATTTTATAAGAGTTGAGGATTATGAAGAAACTATCGACTCAAATGGTTGGTAACAACTAGGCAATAATCATCATCATGGACCCTTATCAAATCCTAGTATTGCTCTTGATTGTGCTTTCTTGTATTGCCATAGCTTTTTACATTTGTGCTTGGACCATGTGTGAGGAACCAAACCTTTGTATAAGATTTTGAACACAACAAGTAAAAGTCAAGGTAATTCCATTAATTCTTTAAAAGTATCCTCCTCAAGTTCTACATCAACTTCAAGGACTTGAGGATGATGATCCCAAAAGAACTCTTTGGCTTTGTTAGAAGACTTAGGGACTTCCTTAACTCCTAAACCTTCAACTTTTAGATGAAAGTGAGGTTAGAGCTAAGGTTCCCAACGCTACCTAATAGTTTCACATAAAGCGATTCAAATACTTTGCTTTGCTTGGAGGCTTCTTTATCTGTTTGGATCAAAGTCACCTCAATGGAACGAGAGGGTTGGGCGGTATACTATTCACATTAGACTCACTCATTTGGATTCCAAGTCTATGTGAATAGTAGGGTACTCTGGTGGGAACATAACTATTTGAAGGCCAACTAGGGGTCTCCACCTGGAACTACCTCTTCTACCTCTACTGTGGAGGTTGAGTCATTACCCACATGTCCATATGATGGAATGTGGGTGGAATGTGATATCGATCTATTTCTTCTTCAATTCCTTCTTGTTCACTTGGACTTTTATTTTTCTTTTCATTTTCTTTATCTTTCTTTTACTTCATTTTCTTTTCTTTTTTGTATTTGAATTTGAATTTTGTCCAAGTTCACAAGAAAGGGTGTTTTTAGGAAGATAGTAGGTTGCATCTTATAAATCTCAACCTCTCTAACAAAATGGCTTTTCATCACCATTGACATACTTCAATTCCCATCTTTTTTTTGAACTTGATGCACTTAGGGAATCATCTTGTTACGATGTATCCAAGGCCTACCAAAAGCGTATGAATTCAAATCAATGATGTAGAACTTCAATCTTGTCACATATCTCCAAAGGTAACACTATAGAACCTAAAAGCTTTGTTCATTGAATCATCTCAACATCATCCATCTCCTCGAAGTTTAGAGATGTCAATCTTCAAATAGGCAAGGGTCTTTAGACTCATAATGTTTATCGATGCACTGAATCCATGAGAACCACGTCTCGAACTGTCCATGTGATGTATAGGGGCGGTTGTGCTCCAAGTCCCAGTAGAAGGTCTTCATCTGAAGGTGATCCTTGGGCTTCTTTTGCAATGTGCTTCCTCATAGCGGTCGGCTAAGTATATCTCGGATCAAGGAGGGCCTTGATTAATGATTCCCTCATCTCTTTAGATAAGACAAGGGCATCATATGCTTAGCTTAGATGGCAACTTTCTTAGATGAAAGGATGTAGTCCACCTTTGTGATCCTTCCAAGCATATCCAAGGGTGGAGCATCCTATGGAAGGGCTTCTCGATCTTGAACCAATGACTTATTTCCCTCTTGAGGGTGCCTAGAGGTAGAACCTTGCCACTGAGGTTGACTTGGTGATCTCTTGGAGGCAAGGTGGTGGAAGGTTCTACACACTTCACTCACCTACAACTTCTCCTATGGGACTCGAATCGATGATTCCAAGTCTATCTCAAGAGGTGAACGTAGTATTGAGTTGGAAGTCCAACTTTGAATCGAAAGAAAGATCAAATTATTATAGTTATTTTGACTTGAAGAGTTATCATTAGAATAGAAGACAACTCGAAGAGACATATATGTAATTCAAAGTAGCTTTATTCTTCAATTTCTTAGATTTGGAGGTACAAAGTAGAATCAAGTAAAGTGTGGGGTAAGGGATTTGATGCCCTTATCCAGATACAAGAGTTCTTAATAGAAGAAAAATAGAAACTAGCTGAAATGGAAGAAGTCATGTGAAAGTTCTGAAGGCGGAGGTTTGGACATGGTCGGTGGGCGAGCTAAAGGCTATCTGGCGACATATCTTTGCTTCTTGAGCTCCCTTTCCTAGAGTTGGCACGGCAACTTGCAAACCTTCCTTGGTGTTGGAGGTTTGAGCTAACTCAGGCTCCTACAAGGAAAGCTTCTTGATCTTCTGAATTATTTTCTTAGAGGTTTTAGACAAAGAAATGTCCCAACCTTCTTTTATTTTAATAGGATCGCTTGTATCCCCAAGGATTAAACTAATGGAACTAGAAGGTTATTCCATAAGGTATTCCTTTGGGAAAACTACATCATCGGTCTTGAAAGTGTGTTCAAGCCGGTCGTTGAATGTGAAGCAATCCTCCAAAATGTGGCCTAGCATATGGTGGTAAGGGCAAAAGTTTGGATCATGACTTTTGCCTACTTCCTCCAGTCTCCTAGGCTCGGGTAGCTGAAAATCAAGTTTCTTTAAGAGATTCTTAAAGATCTTCTTAAATACCTCCCTCTTAAAAGAATAAGGTTTGTTTAACTTATCTAAAAGAGTAGGTGGACCATACTACGGCGGTTATGCATGCCTCTAACTGCGGTGGTATATGGGGTATGGTTGGCGGCCATGGAGGCTGGTGGAGGCCTGGTTGCGGTGGTGGCAAAGGAGGTGGAGGCTGAGGTGGTCTCTGATTGATCTCTAGGCGCTTCTTGTCAACCATTGCTCTATTTCTTTCATAGACCTTTTGGGATTTCTACTTGGGCAATTGATCTTGAAAAGGAAGGCTGCTAGCCTCTCCTTATAGACAATTATTGATTAGCTTCTCAAATGTCTTGATAGTGAATCCCTTAAGTATGAAGGTGACCGTCATGGATATTCTTCAAAGAATCTCAATGGCATCGTCGATACTGGGTTCACACTTCATACTCAAGGTTATGCCATCGAATATAATCAACAAGTGACTCTCGGTGATTTTGCTACAACTAGATCACCTATAGTAACCCTTTAAAATCTCTTGATGAAGAGTTGCTCTAACTCGCAAATATTTACTAAACCATGGTTCAACATGCTAATCAAAAGCAATTAAGCTATTGACAAAGAGTCAAGAGTAAGCGTTCGCCACCCGTTGCAACAACTGGCCTTGAAGTGAGCTATACCAATTCACGCCATCAAAGCTTTGAAGGAAGGAGGCATAAAACCCTTGGGATATTGGATAGCATCAAATTCCTCTGTAGGGTCTACCCTTTGGAACCGATGATCCACCCCGGCTTGAGCCAAAGCTTCCTTCACCTATTGCTCAACCATGGATTTTAGATCTTTTCTTGTATGGAGGTACTTTCCACTACCTTCCTATAGGCTAGTGCTACCTTCTCGGAGGTATAGTCTTGGGTCCAAGACATACCAACTCAGCCGACTGACATTGACTATAATAGGATGAACTGGGGCTTATTTCAAAGAAACACTGCTGCTAACAAGTCCTATAACTAATTTGCCATCCTATCAATCACATCCTTTTGAGAGGTCGAGTGTTATGGTATCCTCTTGATCAACCTCATCACCTTCATGGCTCATTCCCAAGAAGAGATCCTCTATCACCATATGAATACTGAATCCCCATCAAGTCATCTTCATTGGGATCAAGTTGACTCTCTTTGTCGACTCATACCCCAAGATTTCCTTCTTCTCCATAAAATAGTGTGCAACTATCTCATCTAAGGAATGATAACTCAGGTACAAATAATTTGTCGACCAGATCACTATCATCGAGAGGCACTAGACCTCGCTATCATTGGGGAGTCAATCACGATTGTACTTACTAGATGAATGATACTCACAACTACTAAGAGGGTAACAATCCTAGGATGTTCCTCTACCACTCATTATCATCCGGAATATCTAATAACTATCACCATCTCCACATCCTTATATGGGAGTTGGTGAAGGAATGACCAGATGCCGGGTCACCACTCCTTCCACACCACCACTAGGTGAAGGTTGAAGGAAGAGAGCTCGCCTACCATAATCGATGGTGTAGAGGGGTAGATCCCTTGGTCATATGGATCACCAATGGGGTGCACTTTCTCGGATGCGCCTTCATGGCCTTAGATGGAATGAGATGTAACCTAAGAAGGTGACGAGGGGTAGCTGGGGTGGAGACACCATTGACTCTCTCATGTAGTGAACCGCCTCCTGTAGTCCCGAAGCTGGAAAATCTATCAAAGAAGAAGTAGCCGACTAACGGTTGAACCTCCATCACTCTCTGTTAGTAACATATGATGTATGGGCATCACGGGCCCTCTCCTGATGAATCTGCCTCCCTACATTGTAGGGGATAACAGATCAAAGATCAAACTAAGTACCAAACTCTGAGTGTTCGTATGCTTCGCCTACCTAGCATAGGACAAAGTGGAGGTCGATGTATGACCTCCTACTCCTAGAAACCACTGGCTGCAATTGCACCACTGGAGGAGGTGATGAATGAATCTTCATGACATCCTCTCTATCTTATCCAAAGAGAGGATGGAACTGGTTTTCTGTAACTAGTGGTTAAGTGATAATGGGAGACTCATCCATGAAGATCATACTACCTCAGCTCCTATCCAGTGTGGAACCATTTATATGGTTCTTATTCCTATGATATGGTAGATGGGAGGAGTGTGAGCTAGACCCATACTCAAATGTGGGGGAGGCAAGCTCTAAAACAAGGGGAGCCTTACCCTTGGAGGGTACAAATGTTATGGTACTAGCTCGTAATGGAGCAACATGGGAAACTCTGGGATGAACTACAACCGAGTTGGAATGGTACCACGGCACGTATAAGTCCGTGGTACTACCATAGCTTTCCTCTTGAGGAGACATCGAATCATAAGGTAAGTCTATCATGATGCTTCTACCCATCACCTTGCTACGTGGTGAAGGGAAAGCCCTCACAAGTGATTCTGGCTCCCTCAAATCCCTGACCAAAGTGAATCAGGTGAGTATGGTCCAAATGGGAAAGGTCAGCCAGATCTAAAGCTAGATCCATACCATGGGGGAAGGTGAAGATAGATTTTTGAGAACCAGCAATTTCCAAAAACTATAGTAGAAAACTAACTATATGAAATGAAAAGAATCAAATGAGAAATGAACTTGTATCACATTTCATAGATTTTGAATTTTGAAATTTGAAAATTTGAACCCACATCAATAACTTGAAAGTGTTAAGTGGGGTTCAAATAGATTTAATAAGATTGATTGAAAGAGGAATTTGAATATGAATCCAACTCCAACAAATTTAAGTATGTTGAAATATGGATTCAAAATTTTTGATAGGATGCTTCCATATGTTCATTTGAATTTTTGTTTTGAATTTGAATTTGTGATTTTGAGGACTCCTTCCTTTAAAAAATTTAGGTATGTTAAATAAGTCCAAATGACTTTGTTTTTTTTTATTATTTTGGAATCTCACTTACTTAGCAAATTTAGGTATGCTAGCAAAAGTGTTTGAAAATGATTATTTCTTTTTTGTGATTTTTTTGATTTTGAAAATTTGGACTTCTTACTTAGAAAATTTAGGTATGCTTAGTGAAGAATCCAAGTGTGTTTTGTTTAATTTTTGGAAATAGGATTCTTAGCAAGTTTAGGTATGCTAAGAAAATCCTAAGTGTTTCATTTGCTTGAAATGTTTTGATTTTGGAAAAGGGTAGGATCCTTAGCAAATTTGGTATGCTAAGGGAATCCTAAGTGTTTTCTTTTATTTTTCAGGTGATTTGAAAGTGTGATTCAACTTTAGCAAATTTGATATGCTAAAGATGAAGTCCCACTTGTTTTTGAAAATTGAAACTTCACCTAACAAATTTGAGTATGCTAAATGAAATTCCAAATGTTGTGTTTAAAATTTTGATTTCATTTTGATTTTGAAAATGGATACTTCTCCTTAGTAAATTTGGTATGCTAAAAGAAGTTCCAAAGTGTTTGAAAATTTTGATTTTTTGAATTTTGAGACTTCACTTAACAAATTTGGGTATGTTAAGGAGGTTCCAAAATGTGTTTTGAAAATTTTTGAATTTTGGATTTGAAACTTTACTTAACAAATTTGGGTATGTTAAATGAAGTTCCAAATATTGTTTGAAAATTTTGAAATATGATTGTTGATTTTGATTTTGATTTGGAAACTTCACTTAGAATATGATTAAATGAAGTTCCAAAATGTGCTTGAAAATTTTGAATTTTGGGATTTGGAGACTTCACTTAACAAATTTGGGTATGTTAAGTGAGGTTCCAAAGGTGTTTAGAATATTTTGAAATATGATTGTTGATTTTGATTTTGGATTTGGAAACTTCACTTAACAAATTTGATTTTGCTAAATAAAGTTCCAAATGTATGTTTGAAACATTTTTGAAGTATGATTTTTGGAGTTTTAATGTTTTGAAAAGAGGACTTTCATTCAACAAATTTATGTAGAATGGAGATCAATCTTATTTTTGAAATATAAAATTTTTATTTGTGGTTGTTGCTTTTGAAAGGCAGGAATTCCAACTTAAAACATATGTGAGGTATGTTTAAGTGGGATTTCCAAAAAAGATATTTTATTTTTAGTTGGGAATGAAATCTTCATTTAATAAATTTGAGCATATTAAATGGTATTTATGTGTGATTTTTGGAAAGTTTAATTTTATTTACAAATGAACTTTCCCAATAAGTGAGTGTATTGAATAGAAAATTCATGTGTGCATTTTGAAAAGTTTATAATTATGATTGTGATTTTTGGAAAGATGACTGTTCATTTTATTTTGAAAATGAAATCTTCATCAAAGTGAATTGAATGAAGATGTTCATTTGTGCTTTTGGAAAATATTATTAATTTTATTTTTGAAAATCCCTTATGGGAATTATTAAATGAAAGTGAAAAAATTTGTGAAAAGTATTTTATTAAGTGCATTTTTGATATGGAAGATTTATTATTTTAGGATGAACCTTTTCTTATAAAAAAAAGATAAGGAGGAAGTCTTTAAGATGTTTTCTCTTTTGTATTTAGATCTTTTCATTTTAAACCCATTGGCGAACCCAACGGGAGTTTTAAGGCCAACGAGGAATGTGATCCTAAAAACCTAAAGATGTTGGCTAACTCAACTCAAGAATGAAATGAACTAAGTGCCAATGAAAAGAAGAATAGTCTTGGATTCATACCAAAGTACAAACCCACTATCGATACTCAAAGACAATGATCATTTACCAAAGATGGAGAGAGAACCATCCCCAGAGTTGATAAAAATCTGGAGAAAAATTCTATGAAGGAATCAGTTGCCTTTCAAATCTGAGAAATGAAAGAGGACAAGACCCTTATAGAAATTCATCTTTTTTAGGATACACATCATGATGTACTTATTCAGGTGATCGAGTATGTCATCAAGGAATAGTGTACTATCTTGAAAGATAGAAGTCACTACCCTTAAATGGACCTAATCACCTCAATAAGGACTCTAAGGACAATGTCTACATATGTACCAGAGATTCTTCCCCTACTTTACATGGAAAAGTAAAGTGGAATTTATTTTAAACTAAGTTCATTAAGTTCCTAGGGCAAGCCCATAGTTAATTACATCCTAATACGATCCTTTAGAAAACTCTCATTAAGGTAAATGATCATTGTCTTTAAAGATTTTAATAGGAAAGGACTATCAATCGATTGGTTTGAGTTTGAAGATCAATTGGGATTGATCAAAGAGGAAGTTATTATCAAGCCAAATGGGAGATAAGTAGGAGATGCCCATGGTGCTAGAAACCGCGAGCACCTCAAACTATTCTATAATTGAGCTTTACATTTTTAAATTGATTTAGTTTATTTGAGTTGCATTTTTCATTAGAATTTTAGGACTTAAGATTTGTTAACACAAGATTAAGAAAATACCTAAGAGGTGAGGAATTATGTTGATGGCCTATAAATGGGAGAAGCAATCTCAGAACCTAAATCTAAGGAGCTTTGAGAAGCAAACCTAAATCTAAGGAAAAATGGGTAATTGGTTTGCCTCCATAAGAGAGACTAAACCACACGCTTGGACTTACAACCGCCTGGGGGTGGCCGCCAATTAACTCTTCTTACGATTTTAAATACATGTAGGCAAGTCTTTATGCTTATGCAAGATAGCTAGGCTATTATTTATTAGAAAGAGACTAAGTCCTTACACTCACTCCCTAAAGAGACTATAGGTTTAGTGTATTTTAGGTTTAGGTTTGGGTTTATTTTATTTTGTTTATTTTAGGTTTAGGTTTTTTTTTTCCGGTTTAAGTTTTATATATTATTTATTTTTAGGTTTTATTTTTAGGTTTATTTTTTAGATTTATGTTTAATTTAGCTTTTATTTTATTTTATTTTATTTTGGATTTATTTTATTTTTATTTTATGTTTTGGTTTTATTTTATTTATGAATTTTATTTTTAGGTTTATTTTAACTTTTAGTTTAGTTTAAGTTTTTATTAATTTTATTTTAGTTTAGCTTTTATTTTTAGGTTTCTATTTTTTATTTTAATTTTTTAGGTTTACCTTTAGGTTTTTTATATTAGGTTTATTTTTATGTTTTATTTTTTAGTTTAGGTTTAGGTTTATTTATAGTTTATTTTAATTTATTTAGTTTAGAGTATATGATTACTGTATTTTAGGTTTAGGTTTAGGTTTAATTTATTTTAATTTAGGTTGGGTTTATTTTATTTTGTTTATTTTAGGTTTAGGTTTATTTTCTTTTGGGTTTAAGTTTTATATTTTATTTATTTTTCTATTTTATTTTTAGGTTTATTTTTTAGGTTTAGGTTTTCATTTAGTTTTTATTTTATTTTATTTTAGGTTTAGTTTATTTTTTTAGTTTAGTTTAAGTTTTTATTAATTTCATTTTAATTTAGCTTCTATTTTTAGGTTTAGATTTTAATTTAAATTTTTTATTTATTTTATTATTTTTAGGTTTAGGTTTTATTTCTTATTTTTAGGTTTAGGTTTAGGGTTTTATTTTAATTTTTAAGGTTTAGGTTTTTGATTTTTATTTTAGGATTATTTTTAGGTTTTATTTTTCAGTTTGGGTTTAGGTTTATTTTTTATTTATTTTATTTTATTTAGTTTAGGTTTTGGTTTAAATTTTTTTTTATTTTAGTTTAAGTTAAGGTTTATTTTATTTTGTTTATTTTATTTTTATTATAGGTTAAGGTTTTTTTTTTAGTTTAGGGATTAGGTTTTTTTATTTTTTTAAGTTTTATTTGATTTTATTTTATTTTATTTTAGGTTTATTTTATTTTAATTTACATTTAATTTTATTTTATTTAGGTTTTTATTCTTAGGGTTATTTTATTTCTTAGTTTAGTTTATGTTTTATTTATTTTCATTTATTAATTTTTAATTTATTTTATTTGGTTTAGGTTTAGATTTTAGTTTAGGTTTTTATTTTATTTTATTTTATTATTTTATTTAAGTTTTGGAGTTTTATTTATTTTATTTTTAAGTTTTATTTAGTTTAGGTTTAGGTTTTTAGGTTTTGGATTAGGGTTTTAGGGAGGGTTTAGGGTTTAGGGTAGGATTTTAGGTTGTGATTTAGGATCGGGTTTATGGTTTAGGATCTACCATTTGGGGAAGAGGATTTAGAGTGATAGGATAGGGTTTCAGTGGTATAAGAGGGTGTTTGGAGCTTTATTTAGGGTTTATGAGGGTTAAATAGGTTTAGAATTTAGGGAGATTTAGGAGTTAGGTTAGGGAAGTTAAGATTTAGGTTAGATATGTAGGTTTAGGGTTTAAGGTTTAGTTTTAGGTGGGGTATGATAGTGGAGTAGGAGGGGTTTAGGAGTGGGTAGTTTAGATTAGGGTTTAGAGTTTGGTAGATTTAGTTTGGGTTATTTAGGGTGGGTGGGTGATTGGATTTGGGGTTTATGGTTTATACATGTTTTTTATATAAGAAAAAAACTAAACTAGTTTGTTTAGGTTTATTTAGTTTATTTATTATTTATATTTATGTTTCTTTTTTATTCTTATTTAGTTTAGTTTATTTATTTTAGTTTAGGTTTTTTGATTTAGTTTATTTTAGGTTTAGGTTTATTTATTTTATTTTTTAGTTTAGTTTAATTTTATTTATTTTAAGGTTTAGGTTTTATTTTTATTTTAGGTTTAAGTTTAGGTTTTATTTTCTCTCTTTTAGGTTTAGGTTTTAAATTTTATTTTGGTTTATTTTAGATTTTATTTTTTTAGTTTAGGTTTAGGTTTATTTTAGTTTATTTTATTTTATTTATTTTTTACATTTATAGTTTAGGTTTACTTTATTTTATTTTATCTTTTTATTAGTTTAGGGTTTAGGTTTTATTTTTATTTTTTTTAGGTTTATTTCAAAGTTTATTTTTAGGCTTAGGTTTTTTTATTTTATTTTATTTTTATTTTATTATTAGGTTTAGTTTATTTTATAAATTTTCAATTTAATTTAGTTTAGATTTTATTTATTTTATTTTAATTTAGTTTTATTTTATTTAATTTTTTAGGTTTATGTTTATGTTTAGTTTATGTTTCAATGTTTTATTTATTTTATTTTATCTTGGTTTATTTTATTTTATTTTATTTAGGTTTTATTTAGTTTATTTAGCATTTAGCTTTTAGGTAAGGGATTTGGGTTTATGGTTTAGTAGTAGGTTTAGGGGGGTTTGGGTTTAGGGAGTTTGGTCATATTAGTTTTAGGAGTTAAAAGGGTGGTGGTTAATTTAGGGTTTAGGGTCATGGAGGGTTTAGCATTTTAGGGTTTGGGAGTTTTAGTTGGGTAGGGAGGTTAGTGGGTAGGTTAGGGTTGGTTGGGTTTTTTTAGAGTAGAGAATTAGTTTAGTTTTGGTTTAGGGTTTAAGGTTGAGGATTTTTATATAAGAAAAAAAACCAAAAAAATATATTTAGTTTATTTTTATTTATATACATTTATTTTATATTTTTTATTTAGGTTTATTTTTTTATTTTATTTAGTTTGGATTTATTTAGTGTAGTTTTTTTAGTTTATTTTTAAGTTTAGGTTTATGTTCATTTTAATTTTAAGTTTAGTTTAATTTATTTATTTTTAAGGTTTAGGTTTATTTTTATTTTATGTTTAGGTTTAAGTTTTTATTTTGGTTTATTTTATGTTTTAGTTTAGGTTTGGTTTATTTTATTTTATTTATTTTAGTTATTTTAGTTTGGTTTAGGTTTATTTTATTTTATTTTAGAATTTTTTGTTAGTTTAGGGTTTATTATTTTATTTATTTTTAGACTTATTTATATTTTAGGTTTAAGTTTTTTTATTATGTTTTATTTATTTATTAGGTTTAGTTTTAATTTATTTAGGTTTATTTTAGTTTAGTTTATTTTTATTTTATTTTACCTTTAGGTTTAGGTTTATGTCTTAGTTTAATTTTGAGTTTAATTTATTTTATTTTGGTTTACATATTATTTATTTATTTTTAAGATGGTTTAGTGAGGTGTGGTTAGGGGTTGAGGGTTTGGGGTTTAGGTTTAGGGTATCAGAATTTAGGGAGGGTTAGGAGTGGTTTGTCCAGTGGTTTTAGGGTTTAGGGTGGTGGGTAGAGCTCAGGGATGGGGTGGAGTGGTTTAGGGTTTAGGATTTTCAATTATAACTTTTAGGGTTTAGGTTTAGGGTTTATGTTTAATGTTTAAGTTTTAGGATAGGGGTTTGTTTAGGGGTTTAGGGTTTATGGTTTTAAATTAAGTAACTATGTCAAGTTTTCATTTAGTTTACTTAGTTTATTTTTTTATTTGTTAAGTATATTGGAAGGGTTTAGGTTTTAAGGTTTCAATTTTTTAGGGTTTACGGTTTAGGGTTGTACGTTTAGGTTCTAGGATTTAGGGTTAATTTTAGGGTTTAAAGTTTAGGTTTAGGGTTTATGATTTTGGGTTTAGGGTTTAAGGTGCAGGGTTATTTTTATTTAAGCTTATTTTTTTTTATTTTGTTTATTTTATTTATTTTAGATTAATTTACCTCTATTTGTTTTTTAGGAGTTTCTTTTTCAGTTTAGCTCATAGCATAGATGAGAAGCAATACGTAACTTAGTTGAGTTTT
Organism: Cymbidium sinense; assembly: GCA_021442155.1. NCBI lineage: Eukaryota > Viridiplantae > Streptophyta > Magnoliopsida > Asparagales > Orchidaceae > Cymbidium > Cymbidium sinense. The sequence continues at coordinate 25,032 of JAKCPB010000766.1, read as the reverse complement.
ATTTTAATTTTATTTTTTAGGTTTAGATTTTAGGTTTTAGGGTTTTAGGTTTAGGATTTAGGGTTTATGGTTTAGGGTTTAGGGTTTTAGGGGTTAGGGTTTTTGGTTTTATGGTTTAGGGTTTATGGTTAGGGTTTAGGGTTTTTGGTTTAGGGTTTAGTATTTAAGATTTAGGGTTTAAGGTTTTTAGGGTTTAGGGTTTAGGGTTTTGGGTTTTGAGTTTTAGGTTTGGGGTTTAGGGTTTAGGGTTTAGTATTTGGGTTTAGCGTTTAGGGTTTGGGGTTTTAAAAAAAAAAGCTAAGTAAACCAATAGGTTTATGTTTACTTAGTTTTTTAGTTAATTTTCATTAATTTTTGTTTATTTCATTTCTTTATTTTTATTTAGTTTGGTTTATTTATTTTAATTTTTCTTTTTTATTTTAGTTTATCTTTTAGGTTTAAGTTTAGGTTTATTTTTATTTTTAATTTAGTTTTATTTTAATTTATTTTTTTTACTTTAGGTTTTATTTTTATTTTTAGGTTTAGATTTAGTTTTATTTTCTTTTTAGGTTTAGGTTTTAGGTTTATTTTAAGATTTATTTTTTTAGTTTAGGTTTTGGTTTATTTTAGTTTATTTTATTTTATTTAGTTTAGATTTAGTTTTGTAATTTATTTTAGGTTTAAGTTTAGTTTTATTTATTTTAGCTTAGTTTATTTTAGTTTTAATTTGGGTTTATCTTATTTTATTTTAGTTTTAGGTTTTTTTTTTTTTTTTTAGGTTTAATTTTTATTTATTTTAAGTTTTATTTTTAATTTTATTGTTTAGGTTTAGTTTTTTATTTAGTTTTTATTTTATTTTATTTTAAGTTTATTTATTTTTATTTTAGGTTTAGTTTTATTTTATTTATGTTTTATTTTTTAGTTTAATGTAGATTTTATTTATTTTGTTTTGATTTACTTTTTTATTTTCTTTTGTTAGGTTTGGTTTAGGTTTAGGTTAATGTTTTTTATGCTTTCATTTTATTTTATTTTTTACTTTATTTTATTTATGTTTTATTTATTTATTACTTTTTAATTTAGTAAAGGTTTAGTTTAGGATTTAAATTTATTATGGTTTTAAGTTTAGGAATTTAGTTTAAATTTAGGTAGATTTAAATTTTAAATTTAAATTTAAAATTAGAAACTTTAAATTTAAATTTTAGTTTAGTTAGGGTTTAGATTTAATTTAGGTTTTATTTTAAATTTAGTATATTTAATTTTACTCATAAGTCATCTATGACATGATATAGATAAAAATGAGCATACATAGAAAATAAAAACCTAGATAAGTAGAACTGTCTATAGACAGTTCCATCGAGGATCTTTTTTCCTGTTCTAGTTTCAGAACCACCCCTGAGTAGTGGGATCACCATCATATTCTCATCTCTCCCACCACCACCATGATTGTAACCTCTGTTGCTCCTCCTGCCTCCATAACCACCATGGCTCCTACCTCCATATCCATGAGCACCTCTAGATCCCCACCACCTGCTGATAATTGCCACCGGCCTTTTTCCTCCAGATCTAGGCGAGCCTAGTTGATGGTGATATTCCTGCCGTCAAGGTTCTACCCATTCTTAGGATTTAGGTTTAGTTTAGGTTTATCAGGTTTTAGAGTTTAGTTTATTTTAAGTTTAGGTTTTGGTTTTATTTATTATAGTTTAGTTTATTTTAGTTTTGGTTTAGGTTTATTTTATTTTATTATTTTATTTTTATTTTAGGTTTAGGATTTTTAGTTTAGGTTTAGGCTTTAATTTTATTTATTTTTAGGTTTTTTTAGGTTTAGGTATTTATTTAGTGTTTTTTTTTATTTTATTTTAGGTTTATTTTAACTTTATTTTATGTTTATTTTTATTTTATTAAGATTTTTTCTTAGTTTATTTTATTTATTTAGTTTAGTTTTCTTTATTTATTTTAGTTTATTTTTATTTTATTTTTTTATTTTAGTTTAGTTTTTATTTTTATTTTATTTTTTATTTTATTTGGTTTAGGTTTTTTATTTTATTTTATTTTAGGTTTATTTAGTTTAGTTTTTTGGTTTTAGGTTTTAGGTTTATAGGGTTTGGGTTTATGGTTTAGACTTTTTAGTTTAGGGTTTTAATTTAGGTTTAGGGTTAGTTTAGGTTTAGGTTTAGGGTTTAGTGTTTAGGTTTTAGGTTTAGGGTTTTTGTTTAGGTTTAATATTTAGGTTTAGTCTTAGGTTTTAGTTTTAGGAGTTTAGGGTTAGTCTTTAGGTTTTAGTTTTAGGGTTTAGTTTAGGTTTAGGTTAGTAGTTTAGGTATAGAGTTTAGGTTTAAGGTTTAGGGAGTTTAGGGAGGTTTTAAGTTTAAGTTATAGGTTTAGTTTTAAAGTTAGTATATAGGGTTTAGGTTTAAGGTTAGTTTTGGGGTTTAGTTTGCGGTGGTTTAGGGTGTTTAGTTTAAGGTTTAGAGTTTTAGTTTAAGGTTAGGTTAGGATTTAGGGTTTAGGATTTAGGGACTTTTTGGTTTTAGTGTTTAGGGTTTAACATTAGTTTAGGGTTTTGTGGTTTAGTGTTAGCTTAGGGTTTAGGGTTTTTTAGGGTTTAGGGTTCTTTTAGGGTTTAGGGTTTAGGGTCTAGGGTTTGCGGTTAGTTTTTGGGTTTAGAGTTTATGTTTTTTTTTAAATTATGTAAACCAGTATGTTTAGGTTTAGGGTTTAGGTTTTTATTTAGTTATTAATTTTTTTTAATTTTAGGTTTATTTTATTTGTATTTTACGTGTAGTTTTTTTATTTAAGTTATTTATTCTTAGGTTTATTTTATTTTATTTAGGTTGAAATTTTTTTATTTATTTTATTTTTAGGTTTTATTTTGTTTAGGCTTAGCTTTTTAGGTTTTTAGGGTTTAGAGTTTAGGGTTTAGGGTTTTAGGGTTTAGGGTTTTACGATTTAGGGTTTAAGGTTAGGGTTTAGGGTTTAGGGTTTAGTGTAGGGTTTAGTATTTAGGCTTTAGGGTTTAGGATTTAAGGTTTAGGATTTTTTAAGATTTAGTGTTTAGGTCTTAGGATTTAGAGTTTATGGTTTAGGGCATACAGTTTAGGGTTTATGGTTTAGGTTTTTTAGGGTTAAAGGTTTAGAATGGGTTTAGGGTTTAGGGTTAGTTTTGGGGTTTAAGGTTTGGGGTTTAGGATTTAGGGTTTGGATTTAGGATTTATTATTTTATATTTTTAAATTAAGTAAACTGGTAAGTTTAGGTTTATTGAGTTTATTTAGTTTATTTTTTATTTATTTTAGTTTATTTTATTATTTATTTTTATTTAAGTTTATTTTTATTTAAGTTAGTTTATTTATTTTAGGTTTATTTATTTTAGTTTAGGTTTTTAATTTTAGTTTTTTTTAGGTGAAGATTTAGGTTTAGGTTTTTTTTAGTTGTGTTTTATTTTTATTTTATTTTTTAGGTTTAGGTTTTACTTTTTGCTTTTAGGATTAGGTTTAGGTTTTTATTTTATTTTTGTAGGTTTATGTTTAGGTTTTTATTTTAGGTTTATTTTTAGGTTTTATTTTTAGTTTAGGTTTAGGTTTATTTTTAGTTTATTTTATTTTATTTAGGGTTTAGGTTTAGGTTTAGGTTTAGTTTATTTTATGTTTAGGTTTATGTTTCATTTATTTTAGTTTAAGTTTATTTTAGGTTTATTTATTTTAGTTTATTTTATTTTATTTAGTTTAGGTTTAATTTTTCTTAGTTTAGGGTTTAGGTTTTAATTTTTATTGATTTTTAGGTTTTAATATTAGGTTTATATTAGGTTTAGGTTTTATTTAATTTTTTTTATTATATTTTAGGTTTATTTAGTTTTATTTTATGTTTAGTTTTTATTTTATTAAGGTTTTTTATTCTTAGGTTTATTTTATTTTTTTAGTTTAGTTTAGATTTTTCTTTATTTTATTTTAGTTTATTTTTATTTTTATTTCTATTTTATTTTTTGGTTTGAATTTTTTATTTTATTTTATTTATTTATTTTATTTATTTATTTTATTTTTATATTTTATTTTACTTTTTTGGTTTTAGTTTAGTTTAGGTTTTAGGTTTTTTTAAGGTTTAGGCTTAGGGTTTGGGGTTTTACAATTTAGGGTTTTAGAGTTTAGGATTTAGGATTTAGGTTTAGGTTAGGGTTTAGGGATTAGGTTTGTGGTTTTAGTGTGGCTTTAGTTTAGGGTTTAGGGTTTAGGAGTTTAAAGTTTAGGGTTAATTTATAGTTTAGGTTTTAGACTTTAGGGTTTAAGTTTTATAGTTTAGGTTGAGGGTTTAGCTTTAGGTTTAAGGTTTAGGATTAGGTTTAGGTTTAGGTTTTTAGTTTAGGGTTTAAGTTTAGGGTTTAGGTTAGTTTAAGGTTTAGGGTTTAGTTTTAAGTTTAGGATTAGTATTTAGTTTCTGGTTAGTTTAGGGGTTTTAGGATTTAGGTTTAGGTTAAGTTTAGGTTTAGTTGAAATTTAGGTTTAGGTTTAAGGTTAGTTTAGTTTAAGTTGATTAGTTTAGGGTTTAGTGTTTAGGTTTAGGGTTTAGGGTTAGTTTAGGGTTTAAGGGTTTAGGGTTTAGGGTTAAGATTTAGGGTTTAGGGTTTAAGGTTTAGGGTTTAGGATTTTGGGTTTAGGATTTATGGATAACATTAGTTTAGGTTTAGGTTAGCAGTTTAGGTTTAGGTTTTTTTTATGAAACCCATATAGAATATTGCCAAAAAAAAAAGGAATGATAAAGAGAGATAAAAGTACTACTCAAAATACAAAATAGCCTAGAGTGTAAATCCCTTCATTTACAATCAAAATAAAGCAAAAGGCAGAAATAAATAAAACTTCCATTTGGAGGAGATATGGTCTTTAATACCTTCATAAATAAAAGAACAATAGATCGAGAATGGTAAAGGATGCCACCCACCCCATATAAGATATGTATCACCAAATAATGCCCACAAGGCATGAGAATAAACCCAATAAATCCACTAAAATTTTGGGCACATCCACCATATTGATAATAAGACCACAATAATAAATATACATATCAAAGAGAGTCAAGCAAAAAATATAACCAGTAAGAAAATCAATCAAACACTAAAGGGTGAAATACACTACAATCATCGAGTAAAGGCCAAGCTTGAATCAAAAAAGTAGCCATTCAGGATCAGCAATATAGATGTTAATAGTCCCCTTGATAATAGCATGATCACAATAGTAATTGCACAAGTTTAATAGATCCAATGGTATAGATCTGATGATTATCCAATCAGTAATTAAGAGAACAAGAAACTATCCACAAGAGCAACCACAAAAGCTAGCCTGCAGCGCATAATATCCAGAAAGAACATGATGGCAAACACCAAAATAGAAAATAGATACTAAACTTGACAATGATTTTTGAAGATAGCACCAAAATGACAAAGAACCAAAATGTGAATCAACCAAATAGCAGTAGAAAAAACCTACCAATCAAGGGAAAATAGCCCTGCTGCTAAGCAACCAGCCACAAGAAAGATAGCAAGAGAGGGTGTCAAGAAACAAACACAGTCATGAAAGGAAAGAACAGAAATGGGTAGTAAATAAAACACTTTGTCGTTGAAGGTTAGGAAAAGGGGCAACACAAACCCAAAAGGAAAATGAAAATGGACCCAACCAAAAGCAAGACAACCAACAGCAAACCCACAGTTGGGAGAACAAAGGTAAAAGCCTCCATTACAAGAAATCCATAAAGATGAATAGGTAAAAGCCTCAGTAACCAATTGTTCCATAAACAAAAACCAGCTTGATGAACAAAGGAAACCAAAAGGTCATACAGATATAAGGAAACCCCATTCATGTCCTCCTAAATAGATGCTAATAATCACCTTGATAATAGCAAATTCACAGAATTGCATAAATCTAAATGATCCAAGAGAGTAATGAAAAGCGAAAGACCCATACCTCCAAATCACATATAATCTAACCACCCCTCAAACAAAAGATAGGAACAAAAGCCAACCATAAAAATAAGCTTGCTGAAGATAAAAACCCTTAAGACCATTCACCCAGAAGCCAAGATAGCAGATTAAATACTGAGCTTGATGGGGGATATAAAATGCAGTACAATTATAGCATTGAAACTGAAAGACAAAAGAAAAAAATTGCAGCATACAATCCATTAAATCAAGGAGAAAAGACCGGAATCTAAGTAAATAGTATCAATAGAGACATTAGGAAGGAGAGGCAAAAATAGTCCCAATCATGCAAAGGAACCAACAGAGAATCCCAATAGTAAGGCGAGGGATTGTAAGCAAATAAAATAATCATCCTGCGGGTTTGGAAAAGGGCCATCTCCAACAAGTAGATTAAAGAAAAGGAAGCACCCATCGGTAGGAAACAACAAGAACAAAATCTCAAATAAGTAGATGGACAAATAAGAGTCAACCAACAACAAAAGAGGCAATAGGCAACATAGGAAATCTAGTAAATAGTTTCAGGGAAATTCATCAGAGAAACCTAAAGGGCAACAGAATAAAAATAAAGGATAAAACAAATAGGCTGGGAAAACTAATAACAAATTAAAGACCTAAAATAGAGACTAATATCTGATATAGGGTAAACAAGTATTGTCCAAATTTACTAACCCACGCAAGTGTTTAGGAAGATTAAGCTGATCAAAGAAGGTAATGTCATCTAGTCTAGCACCCAGATTAGCAAGGTAATTAGCACATGCATTACCTTCATGCAAAACATGAGTGATTTTGAAACAAACTTGAGATAGAAGAGCTCTATTGTGATTAAGGTGGTAGAACAAATCCGTATTGCCCATCTTGGCGGAGGTCAACATATCAATCAGTAAGAGAGCATCCACCTCAATCTAGATGTTAAGCCAACCTTTTTATAAAGAAATCTCAATAGCTTTGTTAACCATTAATTAGCATAGATACAGAACATGCGGTAAGAGGATAGGCAAAGGCACAAGTAAGTACCTTTAAAATTTGAAAATGCCACCACGACCAAAACATTTTGAGAAGCAGAGTCAATTGATTTTGATAATATTATTATGTGGCTTTATCCAATAGACAATATTATCCTCTTTACCATTAGAAATCAGGAGGATAAGACCAAGTTTGTTGGCCACAAATTTACAACCTTTAAATTGAATGTTGGTAATTAAAGCGGCATTAAATAAGGCGCAATTTTCTCTTTGATTCTAGCAATAATCATTTTATGATTCATAGGAATCCCACAATGTTTGGCATCATTTCTATCCATCCATATGAACCATATAAGAGTGATGGCAATACCACTTTAATGTGACCTTTAATAATTCTTTGAAAATAAACATCAAGAAGCTGATATAGGGATAAAGAGCCATTGAAATGATCAATATTGAATATATCATCATACCAAATCCATAATTTAGAGGCAATAACTCAATTAACAAAGACATGGTTCACATTCTCAATGTCAAAATAGTAGAAGCATTTTGAAGGTAAATAAAACCCTTTACCCCACATTAAAGAATCAAGGGATGAAATTTTTCAAAATTCTCCAAGTAAGGATAGAGTAAGAAATAGGGATAGTGTTATTCCAAAGTTTAAAACACGTTAGAGAAATCATGAGCTTCTCTAATATGAATCAACATCTTTAAGATTAAAATCACCATTTTGAGAGCTTAAAAGGATTTGATCGGGATGGTTAGCAATGATGGGATGTTAGTAAATTTATGCAAAATGGAGTAGGAATATAATCAATAAGCATGGTATCATTCCATTTATTATTCCTAGAAAGAGTTAACTTTAATAGCGGGATTGAGTAGATAATAAATCATCAATGGAGCCACTTGCAGTCAGTTGTCTTGCCAAAAGAAGATCGAGTTGACCCCAAGAAATAAAGGATTCAACTTCCCATTTGATGGAACAAAGTCTTTTCCATACATGAGAGTCACCCACTTGTAGACAGGTTAGAGGATGCTTACCATAATATTTGGTCATGAATTTAGCCCAAAGACTAATTTTTCTCCTAAAGTTCCACCAAAGTTTATGAGTGATTGCAGTAATAGCTTCACGGATTGGCTTACAGCCAAACCCACCTTCAGCAAGGGTGCCACAGCTTTTATACCAGGAAGTCCAATTCATCCTTTCAGTAGAGTTGTTAGATCCCCAGAAGAATTTATTTAGGAGACGCTCAATTTTGTTTAAGGTAGAATTTGTAGGCACAATGGTTTGAATAAGATATAAAGGCATGGAGTTTAAGGTACTCTTAAGCAAAGTGAGCCTCCCACCAAATGAAAGTAAATGAAATTCCCAAACTGAAATTTTTTTTGAGATTTTTTGGATTAACTCATCAAAAGAGATGTGCTTTTGACCTTTGTATAGAGGAGCTCCAAGATATTTAATAGGAAGGTGTTGTTGCTAAAATTAGTGATTCTCAAGATTTGATTGATTTTGTTACTAGAGATTTTAGAGGAAGGAATGAAGCAACTTTTACCTTCATTAATAGAAAGACCACTTTCCTTCCCAAACTTAATCAAGAATTTTTTAATGTTTTTAATGTGATGAATGGAAGCATTGCAAAAATAATGAAATCATCAACAAAGCTAAGATGGGTGACAGGCAAACCACTGAGAGTTCTAAAAAACATGCTAGGATTATTATTGAAGAGGTCATTAAGGCTCCTAGAAAGATATTCCACTGAAATAATAAAAGAGAGAGACAAAGGGATCCCCATCTTAGACCATGAGCAGAAGGGAAGAAACCTAAGGCCTCACCATTCAGAATAATAGAGAACCAAGCATTACTAATAGAATTTTTAACTAGGGAGATGGAATTATCAGAGAACCCAAACAAATGAAGGATTTTAAAAAGGAAGGTCCAGGAGATGTTGTCAAAAGCTTTAGATATATCCAATTTAAAAAGGATGTTACCACCTCTATTAGAGACGTCCAAATTGTGAATCAGTTCTTGGGCGAGAAGAATGTTATCAGATATAGCTCTACCTCTAATGAAACCAATTTGATTGAGAGAAATAATTTTATGAAGCAGAGGATTAATTTTGTTGGAGAGCAATTTAACAATAAGTTTATGAAAAAAGGTGCAAAGGCGATAGTGCAAGTCACCCATTGAGATTATCAATTTTGGGTATAAGAATAATGGATGTGCTGGAGAAGTATCTAGGTAAAGGTGTACCATTAAAAAAGTCATCCATAGCATCAACTAAATCATTCTTAATAATAGGCCAGCAATGCTGGAAAAAAAAGAGTAGTATAGCCTTTCGGGCCAGTAGTAGAATCAACATTCATGTTATTAAGAATTTTATCAATCTACTTAGTAGGGACCATAGTAAGCAAGTGATTGTCATCAGTAATTGTTAAAGGAATCAAATGAGTTGAGATAGCCTCTAAAGTATGGTCAAATTTCTAAAATGATTAGTGACAGAGTCTTTAATCTCATTATTATCAGTGATCCAGTTTCCATTATCACTTTTAATTTTTTAATAGAATTTAAAGCTCTCTTTTTTTTGGAAAAGAGCATGGAAATATCTGGTATTTCTATCCCCATCAGCAATATGTTTACTAGCGACCTTTTGCGTAAGTTTCCTCCATATTACGATAGGTAACGGGTTATCTTTAGCTTCATTTAAATCCTTTGTTTAGAAATCGTCAAAATAGCATTTTCAAGAGAACAAACCAATTGTTCCAAATTTTTGATATTAGCAAATAGATTTTTAAAATGATGCTTGTTCCACCAAGTTAGGTTTTGTTTAAGTCTTTTAAGCTTAAATCAGAGATGAATCATGCCCTTCACAGAATTATCAGGGTGAAGAGGGGCCAACCAATTGGTGGAGACAACATTTAAGAAATCAAAATGCTAAGTCCACATATTTTGGAATCAAAATGAGGGAGGGGAGGAGAGTCTATTAGAGAGATTTTTAACGAATATCAAAAGAGGAGTATGGTCAGACAAAGTTCTACTCAAATGTTCAACAGAGGTATTATGCCATTGATTAATCCATAGAGAGTTAAAGAGTGTCCTATCAAGGCATTGCCAGAGTCTAGAGTTATTCCAAGTGTAATCTGAACTCGAGTAGCCAATGTCAATAAGGTTGCAATCAAGAATCATATTGGAAAAATCTTCCATGGAATGAATGTTAGGGGAACAACCACCCTTCTTTCAAGGAGAGAGGATAGTGTTGAAATCACCCCAACCAACCAAGGTTTGTTAAGCGAAGAAAAGTTCTTAAATTATCCCAAAGGATGTTCTACCCACATTACATGAAGCATAAACAAAGGAGCCAGGCGAGAAATCACCCAAGAGATGTGGACATTGATAACTTTTGAAGATCATCAATGATAGATATCTTGACTAAATTATTCCAAAAAATCCAAATTATATTGCTAATATTATAGAAAAAATTATTAAAACCTAGCATTCTAGCAACATGGTTGATCTTAGTAGAGTGTATAAGAGGTTCAATAACAACTAGTAAAGCAATATTATTAGTACGATAGAGACTTCTCACAGTTCGGACAATGAGGGTCTAATCCTCAACATTCCAAATAAGTATGTTAAACATAAAGAAAATTAAATAAGCTAAGAAAAGAAAAAAATAGCTAATAGAGAAGAAAGAAAGGAGATAATTCTATGAGAGGAGGAACCAGATCTAGTAGATCTAGTTGGGTTATTAGGGTACATTTTTGCTTTTAGTGATTTCTTTTTAACTACAGTTTGAAATGGTCTATTTTTGTCCAAAGAATCCCCATCCAAGAGAGACTAATTAGTAGTATTAAGAATGGGGTCAAGATCAATCAAAGCATTTCTAATGATAACTTCACCTTCCTCAATTTTAGTATTAAGCTGTAAGGTCGGATTAGCATGCATGTCAATTTCAGGATTAGAAGTAGGAGATGATGTGAAGCCATTTAGAGCACAAATTTCAGGATCAGCTTCAGAGTTAGATTTTAGATTTTCCTACATCATCAATTTACCATTCAAATTACTATTAAGCATCACATGTTCCTCCTCATATTCAGTAATCAAGAGAGGTAAGGTAGTCTGAGTGGAGGCAATATTTTGAGGAGATAAATTATTTTTGTAAAGTATGATATACAAACCATCATATTCAACATTTTTGGCAACATTAGCAATATCTTTATGCTTTCAGTTGTAATTTTGGAATATCATTGAGCACTTCATTAAGCAAAGTAGTTGGTTCCAATGAAGTAGAATTATGATCCCCATTTTGATTAACCTTAGGCACATAAATAGGTTTACCCACTTTGTCAGTTGGTAGATTAGGATTGGGATGGTCAAGTTTTTCTTTTTTAAGATGTGTGCACAAAATATTCTAAATTATCTGCCCATGAATTTTGTAATGCAAGCAGAAAACAAAAAAATTCTCAAATTTAACTTTTTGATTGTAACCAAACTTCTCAGATCTAATCCAAACTTCTTTAGGGTGCTTTTTAGAGATATCAATTTAAACCAAAATGCGCAAGGTAGGGATCTCAGTGGCACGATCAATTTGAAGAGGCAAAAGAGCTCATAGTAGAAAGAACTTGATCGTAACATAATGAATTCTCATATTGGAAAGCCAACCAAGCAGAACAATCGGTGATTCCTCTTTATATAACAAAAGGAGACCACTTTAAAGTGCATTTGATAATTAAAATAAGTATGAATGATGAGAAAAACCTAGAATAATCTAGGTCATTAGTAAGCTGAATTAAAACCGATATAAAATGCACCTGAAAGCTTAAGATTATGAAATAAAGATAGAATATTATCTAGATTAGGCTGGTGCAAAGTAAATTTACCAACTAAAGTAAATTCATAAGGCTTAGCCAACTTCTCAACATCAGTATCTGAGCACATAATTACAGGGATCCCACAAAATGAGGTTGATATCAAGTTCACCGAATTAGTAGGGGAAAGGGTCTTATTAGAGAAAGCATCCTTAAAGGATTTAACCACAGGTAATGAAGAAGGAGCTTTCGAATATATAAATCGATAGATCAGATGCCCTAGCCGCTGCCTCCATGAAGGAAATGCTTGGTTGCGCCGCTAAAGGAACCGCAGCCATCAACAAGAGATCAGGAACATCACATACGAGGCAAACCAATAAAGATCCGGTAAAGGAGAAAAAACAACCAAATCGAAGGAGAAAGGGATCTAGAAAGGAAACGTAGGCGTCGTAGAGAGGTGTGTTTGAGGTTTAGTTTTTTAGTTTTAGTTTTTTATTTTTTTATTTTTTTTTTTTTTTGTGTTTAGTTTTTTTTTTAGGGTTAAAAGTTATGGTTTAGGTTTAGGGTTAGTTTAGGGTTTTTTAGGGTTTTAGTTTTAGGGTTTTTTAGGCTTTAGGGTTTAGGATTTATGATTAGTATTTAGGGTTTAGGGTTTAGGGTTTAGGGTTTATAGTTTTTTTTAAATTAGGTCAACTGGTAGATTTAGGTTTAGTGTTTAGGTTTTTATTTACTTTTTATTTTATTTTAGGTTTACGATTTAAGTTTTAGGGTTTAGGGTTTAGGGTTTTATTTTTAGTATAGGGTTTAGGTTTAGGGTTTAGTTTAGTTTAGTTTAGGGTTTATTAGTTTAGTTTAGGTTTAGGTTTAGGATTTAGGGTTTAGGATTTAGGGTTTAGTATTTTATTTTTTATATTAGTTTAGTTTTAGTTGATTTTTTATTTATTTTAGTTCATTTTATTTTATTTTTATTTAGGTTATTTTATTTATTTTAGGTTTATTTATTTTAGTTTAGGTTTTTTATTTGGTTTTTTTAGGTTTAGATTTAGGTTTAGGTTTATTTTTTAGTTGAATTTTATTTTTTTAGGTTTAAGTTTATTTTTTATTTTTAGGTTTAGGTTTAGGTTTTTTATTTTATTTAGGTTTAGGTTTTAGGTTTTATTTTAGGTTTATTTGTATTTATTTTAGTTTAGGTTTAGGTTTATTTTTAGTTTGTTTTATTTTATTTAGGGTTTAGTTTTAGGTTTTGGTTTAGTTTACTTTAGGTTTTATTTATTTTAGTTTAGTTTATTTATAGGTTTATTTATTTTAATTTATTTAGTTTAGGATTAGTTTTTTTTTTTTTATTTATGGTTTAGGTTTATTTTTTTATTTAATTTTTAGGTTTTATTTTAGGTTTAGGTTTTTTATTTAGTTTTATTTTATATTTTTTTTTAGTTTAAATTTATTTTTTATTTTACATTTTTTATTTTATGATGGTTTTTTTTATTCTTAGGTTTATTTTATTTTAGTTTAGTTTAGGTTTTCTTTTATATAATTTATTTTTTACATTTTATTTTATTTTTTTTAGGTTTATTTAGGTTTTAGGTTTTATTTTATTTATTATTTTTTAGGTTTAGGTTTATTTTTTATTTTATTTTTTAAGTTTTATTTAGTTTAGTTTAGGTTTTAGTTAGGGTTTTTAGGGTTTTTTTTTGATTTAGGGTTTAGGGCATAGGTTTTAGGATTTAGGGTTTAGGGTTTAGTGTTTAGTGTTTAGTGTTTAGTTTATGGTTTATGGGTTTATGGTTTAGGTTTAGGGTTAGTTTAAGTTTAGGTTTAGTTTAGGTTTTTAGTTTAGAGTTTAGAGTTTAGAGTTTAGTTTAGTTTAGGGTTTAGTTTAGTATTTAGTGTTTAGTTTAGTTTAGGTTTATGGGTTTTAGGTTTTAGGTTTAGGTTAGTTTATTTAGGTTTAGGTTTATTAGTTTAGTTTATTTAGTTTTAGGTTTATTTAGGTTTTATTATTTTAGGTTTAGGTTATTTTTATTTATTTAGTTTAGGTTTAGTAGGTTTAGTTTAGTTAGTTTAGGTTTAGTTTATATTTTAGGTTTATATTTATTTTTAGGTTTAGGTTTTAGTTTATAGTTTTTTAGTTTATTTAGGTTTAGGTTTGGTTTAGGTTTTATTTAGTTTATTTTAGTTTAGGTTATTTAGGTTTAGTATTTAGTTTTTTAGGTTTAGTTTATTAGTTTAGGTTTAGTTTAGGTTTAGTTTAGGATTATTTAGTTTAGGTTTAGGTTATTTTTTATTTTAAGTTTATATTTTAGGTTTAGTTAGTTTAGTTTAGGTTTAGGTTTATGATTATTTTTATTTAGGTTTATTTAGTTTAGTGATAGGTTTAGTTTAGGTTTATTTTATAGTTTATTAGGTTATTAGTTTATTTTTTTTAGGTTTTAGGTTTAGGGTTTTTTTATTTTAGGGTTTATTTAGTTTAGGGTTTTATGATTTAGGGTTTAGGGTTTTAGGGTTTAGGGTTTAGGATTTTAGGTTTAGGGTTTAAGGTTTAGGGTTAGTGTTAGGGTTTTGGGTTTAGGGTTTGGGTTTAGGATTTAGGGTTTAGGTTTTAGGGTTTAGGGTTTAGGGTTTAGTATTTTTTTTATTAAATTAGTAGGTAGGTTTAGTTTTATTTTATTTTATTTTATTTTAGGTTTATTTTAGGTTTATTTTACTTTTTATTTTATTAGTTTTAGTTTAATTTAAGCTTTTTATTCTTAAGTTTATTTTATTTTTTTTAGTGTAGTTTAGGTTATTATTTATTTTATCTTAGTTTATTTTTAGTATTTTACTTTATTATATTTTATATTTTAGGTTTAGGTTTTAGTTTAGTTTTTTTAGTTTATTTTAATTTTAGTTTGTTTATTTATTTTATTTTTATGTTTTATTTAGTTTAAGTTTAAGTTTTTAGGGTTTTAAGGTTTAGGGTTTAGGGTTTAGTGTTTAGGGTTTAGGGTTATGTGTTTTATGATTTAGGGTTTTAGGGTTTAAGTTTAGGGTTAGGGTTTAGGGTTTTTATTTGTTTAGGTTTATTATTTAGGTTTAGGGTTTTAGGGTTTATTTAGGGTATATTTAGGGTTTAGGTTTTAGTTTATAGTTTAGGGTTTCGGGTTTATGGTTAGCTTAGGGTTTAGGGTTTAGGGTATTTTAGGGTTTAGGGTTTAGGGTTTAGGGTTAATTTTAGGGTTTAGGGTTTATGGTTTATGGTTTAGGGTTTAGGGTTTAGAGTTTATGGTTTAGGGTTTAGGGTTGTAGGTTTAGGGTCTAGAGTTTAGAGTTAGTTTTTGGATTTAAGGTTTAGGGTTTAGGGTTTTTTAAAAAAATTAAGTAAACCAGTAGTTTAGGTTTATTTAGTTATTTTTATTTTTTAGTTTATTTTATTTTTATTTGTGTTTTGGTTTGTTATTTATTTTTTATTTAGTTTAATTTATTAATTTTAGGTTTATTTATATTTAGGTTTTTTTATTTTAGTTAATTTTTTAAGTTTAGGTTTATTTTTTTGTTGAGTTTTACTTTTATTATATTTTTTAAGTCTAGGTTTAGGCTTAGGTTTTTATTTTATTTTTGTAAGTTTAGGTTTTAGGTTTTTATTTTAGGTTTATTTTTAGGTTTTATTTTTTCATTTAGGTTTAGATTTATTTTTAGTTTATTTTATTTTAATTAGGGTTTAGGTTTAGGTCAAAGTTTAGTTTAATTATGGTTTAGGTTTGGGTTTTATTTATTTTACTTTAGTTTATTTTTAGGTTTATTTATTCTTTTTAGTATAGGGTTTAGGTTTTATTTATTATTTATTTTTTGGTTCTTTTAGGTTTATATTTTAGGTTTAGGTTTTTATTTAGTTTTTATTTTATTTTTTTTAAGTTTATTTTATTTTTATTTAACATTTTTTTATTTTATTAATGTTTTTTATTCTTAGTTTTATTATATTTTATAGTTTAGTTTAGGTTTTTCTTTATTTAATTTTAGATTTATTTATTTATTATTTTATTTTAATTTTAGGTTTAGGTTTAGGTTTCAGTTTATGTTTTTATATTATATTATATTATTTTTTTATTTAGGTTTAGGTTTTTTTATTTATTAAATTTTTAGGTTTTATTTCATTAAGGTTTAGGTTTTTAGGTTTTTAGTTAGGGTTCAGGGTTTAGGGTTTACGTTTTAGAGTTTTTGGGTTTAGGGTTTTAGGATTTAGAATTTAAAGTTAGGGTTTAGGGTTTAGGGTTTAGGGTTTAGTGTTCAAGCTTTATGATTTAGGAGTTTTAGGGTTTAGGGTTTAGAGTTATTAGTTAGGTTAGTTTAGGTTTTAAAGTTTAGTTTAGTTTTATGGTTTAGGAGTTAGGGTTTATTTAGTTTTAGAGTTTAAGGTTATTTAGGGTTTAGTTTAGTTTAGGTTATTTAGTTAGTTTAAGGTTTAGAGAGTTTAGGAGTTTATTTTTAGGTTTAGTTTAGTATTCTGATTAGGGTTAGGGTTTAGTTTAGGGTTTATTTAGATTTAGGGTTTTATTTAGTTTATTTAGGGTTTAGTATTTAGGGATTTTAGGTTTATAGTTTAGGTTTTAGTTTAAGATTTTTTAGGGTTTAGTGTTTGGTGTAGTAGGTTTAGGGTTTAGTTTAGTTAGTTTAGGTTTAGGGTTTAGGGTTTAGGGTTTAATATTTTTTTATTAAATAATGCAAACTGGTAGGTTTAGGTTTAGTGTTTAGGTTTTTATTTAGTTTTTATTTTATTTTATTTTAGGATTATTTTAGGTTTATTTACTTTTATTTTACGTTTAGTTTTAATTTAATTTAAGTTTTTTTAGGTTTATTTTATTTTTTTAGTTTAGTTGAAGTTATGATTTATTTTATTTTAGTTTATTTTTATTAGTTTACTTTATTTTATTTTTTAATTTTGGTTTAGGATTTAGTTTAGGTTTTTTTAGGTTATTTAAGTTTAAGTATTTTATTTATTTTATTTTTAGGTTTTATTTTTTAGGTTTAGGTTTTAGGTTTTTAGGTTTTTAAGATTTAGGGTTTAAGGTTTAGGGTTTAGGGTTTAGGGTTTAGGGTTTAGGTTTTTAGGATTTTAGATTTTAGGGTTTAGGGTTTAGGGTTCAGGGTTTAGGATTTAGTGTTTAGGTTTTAAGGTTTAAGTTTTTAGGATTTAGGGTTAGCTTAGGCTTTAGGGTTTAGGGTTTAGGGTTTAGAATTTAGTGTTTTAGGTTTAGGCTTTGGGGTTTAAGGTTTAGGGTTTAGGGTGTAGGCTTTAGGGTTTAGAGTTCACGGTTTGGGGTTTAGGGTTTATGGTTTAGGGTTTACAGTTTAAGGTTTTGGGTTTTGGGTTTTTTAGGGTTTTTAGGGGTGCAGGTTTTGGGTTTATGGTTTAGAGTAAGTTTTAGGGTTTATGGTTTAGGGTTTTTTTTTAAATTAAGTAAACTAGTAGGTTTAGGTTTATTTAGTTTACTTTTTAATTATTTTAGTTTATTTTATTATTTATTTTTATTTAGCTTTATTTTTTATTTTTATTTAGTTTAGTTTATTTATTTTAGGTTTATTTATATTAGTTTAGGTTTTTTATTTTAGTTAATTTTTTATGTTTAGGTTTAGGTTTATTTTTTTTAGTTGAGTTTCATTTTTATTTTGTTTTTTAGGTTTAGGTTTAGGTTTCTATTCCATTTTTGTAGGTTTAGATTTTAGGTTTTTATTTTAGGTTTATTTTTAGGTTTTATTTTTTAGTTTAAGTTTAGGTTTATTTTTAGTTTATTTTATTTTATATAGAGTTTAGGTTGAGGTTTAGGTTTAGTTTAATTAAGGTTTAGGTTTGGTTTTTTTTATTTTAGTTTAGTTTATTTTTAGGTTTATTTAATTTATTATATTTCATTTTATTTAGTTTAGGTTAAGTTTTTTTTTTATTTTAGGGTTTAGGTTTTATTTATTTTTAGGTTTATATTTTAGGTTTAGGTTTTTATTTAGTTTTTTATTTTATTTTATTTTAGGTTTACTTTATTTTTATTTAAAGTTTAGTTTATATTTTATTAAGTTTTTTATTTTAGGTTTATTTTATTTTTTAGTTTAATTTAGGTTTTCTTTATTTTATTTTAGTTTATTTTTTATTTTTATTTTATTTTAGTTTTAGTTTAGGTTTAAGTTTAGTTTAAGTTTTTTTTTTTTTTATTTATTTTTTTATATTTATTTATTTTTTTTTTTTTTAGTTAGGTTTTTTAGTTTTTTTTAGGTTTAGTTTAGTTTAGTTTAGTTTTTTTAGTTTAGGTTTAGTTTATTTTAGGTTTATAGTTTAGTTAGGTTAGGTTTAGGGTTTAGATTTAGGGTTTAGGGTTTAGGTTTAGGGTTTAGGGTTTAGGGTTTAGGGTTTTATTATTTAAGTTTAATTTAGGGTTTAGGGTTATTTTAGGGTTTTAGAGTTTAGGGTTTTAGGGTTTAGTTTTAGGGTTTATAGTTTAGGGTTTAGGGTTTTATTTATTTTTTTAGGTTTTAGGGTTTAGGGTTTAGGTTTTTTTTAAAGTTTAGGTTTTTTTAGTTTAGGGTTTAAGTTTTTATTTTATTTTATTTTATTTTTATTTTAGTTTATTTTATTTTTATTTTATTTATTTTATTTTATTTATTTTATTTTAGTTTATTTTATTTATTTAGTTTAGTTTTTATTTATTTTATTTAGTTTTAAGTTTAGGTTTTAGGTTTAGTTTTTTATTTAGTTTTAGTATTTTAGTTTAGGGTTTATTAGTTTTAGGGTTTAGGGTTAAGTTTAATTTTAGGTTTATTTAGGTTTAGGGTTTAGGTTTAGGTTTATTTAAGGTTTAGGTTTAGGTTTTTAGTTTAGGGTTTGATTTAGGTTTAGGGTTAAAGTTTTTTTTAGGGTTTAGGTTTAGGTTTAGGTTTAGGGTTTAGGGTTTAGGTTTAGGGTTTGTAATTTTGGTTAGGTTTAGGTTTAGTTTAAGGTTTAGGGTTTTGGGTTTTGGGTTTTAGGGTTTTAGTGTAGGTTTAGGGTTTATGGTTTAAATTAGTTTTAGGTTTAAATTAGGGTTTATAGTTTAGGATTAAGGTTTAGTTTTTTTAAATTTTAGGTTTAGGTTTATTTAGTTTACTTTTTATTTATTTTAGTTTATTTTATTTTTAATTTTTTTTTAGGTTAATTTTTATTTTTATTTAGTTTAGTTTATTTATTTTATGTTTATTTATATTAGTTTAGTTTTTTTTATTTTAGTTAATTTTTTAGGTTTAGGTTTATGTTTATTTTTTTAGTTGAGTTTTATTTTTATTTTGATTTTAGGTTTAGGTTTATTACTTATTTTTTTTGGGTTTAGGTTTAGGTTTTATTTCATTTTGTAAGTTTAGGTTTTAGGGTTTTATTTTAGGTTTATTTTAAGGTTTTATTTTTTAGTTTAGGTTTAGGTTTATTTTTAGTTTATTTTATTTTATTTTATTTTATTTAGGGTTTAGCTTGAGGTTTAGGTTTAGTTTAATTAAGTTTTAGGTTTGGGTTTTATTTATTTATTTTCAGTTTATTTTTAGGTTTATTTAATTTAATTTAATTTATTTTATTTAGTTTAGGTTTAGTTTTTTTTTAGTTTAGGGTTTATGTTTTATTTATTTTTAGGTTTTCTTTTTTGGTTTATATTTTAGGTTTAGGTTTTTATTTAGTTTTTTATTTTATTTTATTTTAGGTTTACTTTATTTTTATTTTAAGTTTAGTTTATATTTTATTAAGGTTTTTTTTATTATTAGGTTTATTTTACTTTTTAGTTTAGTTTAGGTTTTTCATTATTTTATTTTAGTTTATTTTTATTTTACTTTAGTTTTTAGTTTAGGTTTAAGTTTTAGTTTAAGTTTTTATTTTATTTTATTTTATTATTTTATTTTAGTTTAGATTTTATTTATTTATTTTATTTTTTAAGTTTATTTAGTTTAGGTTTTTTTAGGTTTAGGGTTAGTTTAGGGTTTAGTTTAGTTTAGGGTTTAGGGTTTGGGGTATAGGGTTTTAGAGTTATGGTTTAGGGTTTAGAGTTTAGTGTTTAGGTTTTAGGGTTTAGGCTTTTGAGGGTTTAGGGTTTAGGGTTTAGGGTTTAAGGTTAGCTTAGGGTTTAGGTTTTTAGGTTTAGGTTAAGTTAAACTTTAGGTTTAGGTTTTAAGTTTAATTAGGGTTTAAGGTTTTAGGTTTAGGTTTAAGTTTAGATTTAGGTTTAGGTTTTTAGGTTTAGGAGTTTAGGTTTATTAGGTTTAGGAGTTTATTTTAGTTTAAGTTATTTTAAGGTTTAGGGTTTAAGTTATTAGTGTTTAGGGTTTATAGTTAGTTTAGGGTTTAAGTTATAGTTTAGGGTTTAGTTTAGGTTAGGAGTTTAGGTTTATTTTAGTTTTTTAAGATTAGGTTAGGTTTAGGGTTTAGTTTAGTTTTTTGTTTAGGTTAAAGTTTTAGGTTTAGTTTAGGGTTTAGGTTTAGGTTTAGGGTTTAGGTTTAGGGTTTAGTTTTAGGTTATAGTTTAGGGTTTATGGTTTAGGGTTTTGGGTTTTGGTTTTGGGTTTTTTAGGGTTTTAAGGGGTGTAGGTTTAGGGTTTATGGTTTAGAGTTAGTTTTAAGGTTTACGAATTAGGGTTTATGGTTTAGGATTAAGGGTTTAGGGTTTTTTTTAAAAATTAATTAAACCAGTAAGTTTAGGTTTATTTAGTTTACTTTTTAGTTATTTTAGTTTATGTTATTTTTTTATTTTTATTTAGGTTTATTTTTATTTTTATTTAGTTTAGTTTATTTATTTTATGTTTATTTATATTAGTTTATTTTTTTATTTTAGTTAATTTGTTAGGTTTAGGTTTAGGTTTATTTTTTCAGTTGAGTTTATTTTATTTTGATTTTAGGTTTAGGTTTTTTACTTATTTTTAGGTTTAGGTTTAGGTTTTATTTCATTTTGTAAGTTTAGGTTTTATTTTAGGTTTATTTTAGGTTTTATTTTTTAGTTTAGGTTTAGGTTTATTTTTAGTTTATTTTATTTTATTTTATTTTATTTAGGGTTTAGTTTAGGTTTAGTTTAATTAAGTTTAGGTTTGGGTTTTATTTATTTATTTTAGTTTATTTTTAGGTTTATTTAATTTAATTTATTTTATTTTATTTAGTTTAGGTTTAGTTTTTTTTTAGTTTAGGGTTTATGTTTTATTTATTTTTAAGTTTTCTTTTTAGGTTAATATTTTAGGTTTTATTTAGTTTTTATTTTTTTATTTTATTTTAGGTTTACTTTATTTTTATTTTAAGTTTAGTTTATATTTTATTAGGTTTTTTTTTATTATTAGGTTTATTTTATTTTTTTTAGTTTAGTTTAGGTTTTATTATTTTATTTTAGTTTATTTTATTTTATTTAGTTTTAGTTTAGGTTTAAGTTTTAGTTTAAGTTTTATTTTATTTTATTTTATTATTTTATTTAGTTTAGATTTTATTTATTTATTTTATTTTTAAGTTTTTATTTAGTTTAGGTTTTTTGGTTTAGGGTTAGTTTAGGTTTAGGGTTTTAGGGTTTAGGGTTAAGTTTAGGGTTTAGGGTTTTAGGGTTTAGGTTTTAGGATTAAGGTTTAGGGTTTAGGGTTTAGTGTTTAAGCTTTAGGGTTTAGGTTTTAGGTTTAGTTTAGGTTTAGGGTTTAGGTTAACTAGGTTTAGGTTAGTTTAGGGTTTATTTATTACTTTAGGTTTATGGTTTTAGTTTATTAGGGTTTAGTTTATTAGTTTTAGGTTTTGGGTTTTATGATTTAGTTTAAGTTTTTAGTTAGTTTTAGGTTTAGGTTTTAGGTTTATACTTTAGGTTTATTTAAGTTTTTAGGGTTTAGGGTTAGTTTTAGGTTTAGGGTTTAGGGTTAGTTTAGGGTTTAGTTTAGGGTTTAGGTTAGTTTAGGGTTTAAGTTTAGGTTTAGGGTTTAGGGTTTAGGTTAGGGCTCACGTTAGGGTTTAGGGTTTAGGGTTAGGGTTTTTTGGTTTAAGTTAAGTTTAGGTTTAGGGTTTGCTTAGTGTTTAGGGTTTTTTAGGGTTTGGGGTTTAGGGTTATAGGTTTAGGGTTTAGGGTTTACTATTAGTTTTTGGGTTTAAGGTTTAGGGTTTAGGTGTTATTTAAAAAATAAATTAAGTAAATTACTAGAGGTTTAAGTTTTATTTAGTTTTTTATTTAGTTTATTTAGGACTATTTTAAGTTTATTTATTTATATTTTTTAGTTTTAGATTTTTTATTTTAGGTAATTTTCTTAGTTTTTATTTATTTTACTTTTAGGTTTTATTTTGTTTAGGTTTAGCTTTTAGGTTTTAGGGTTTAGTGTTTAGAGTTTAGGTTTTAGGGTTTAGTGTTTTAGGTTTAGGGTTTTAGTTAGTGTTTAGGGTTTAGGGTTTAGGGTTTAGGTTTAGGTTTAGGGTTTAGGGTTTAGTATTTTAGGTTTAGGGTTTTATTTAGAGTTTAGGGTTATTAGGGTTTAGTGTGTAGAGTTTAGGGTTTAGGGTTTAGGTTTTAGGTTTAGGTTTAGGTTTAGGGTTTATGGTTTAGTTTTAGTTTAGTTTAGGGTTTAGGTTTAGTTTAGGGTTTAGAGTTTAGGTTTAGCTTTAGGTTTTAAGTTTAGGTTTAGGTTTAGGTTTTATTTTATTTTATAGTTTAGTTTATTTAGTTTTAGTTTAGTTTATTTATTTTAGGTTTATTTATTTTAGTTTAGGTTTTATTTTAGATTATTTTTTAGGTTAGATTTAGGTTATATTTTTTTTTTAGTTGAGTTTTATTTTTTTATTTATTTTTTAGGTTTATTTTATTTTTTATTTTTAGTTTTAGGTTTAGGTTTTAATTTTATTTTTGTAGGTTTAAGTTTTAGGTTTTTATTTTAGGTTTATTTTTAGTTTTTATTTTTTAGTTTAGGTTTAGGTTTATTTTTAGTTTATTTTATTTTATTTAGGGTTTACTTTTAGGTTTAGGTTTAGTTTACTTTATGTTTTATTTATTTTAGTTTAGTTTATTTGTAGGTTTATTTATTTTTGTTTATTTTATTTTATTTAGTTTAGGTTTAGTTTTTTTTAGTTTAGGGTTTAGGTTTTATTTTTATTTATTTTAGGTTTATATTTTAGGTTTAGGTTTTTTTATTTTATTTTATTTTAGGTTTATTTTATTTTTATTTTACATTTTTTCTATTTTATTAAGGTTTTTTATTCTTAGGTTTATTTTATTGTGTAGTTTAGTTTAGGTTTTTCTTTATTTTATTATAATTTATTTTTATTTTTTATTTTATTTATTTTAGGTTTATGTTTAGGTTTTAGTTTAGGTTTTTATTTTATTTTATTTTATTTAGGTTTAGGTTTTAATTATTTATTTTATTTTTAGGTTTTATTTAGTTTAGGTATAGGTTTTCAGGTTTTCAGTTAGTGTTCAGGGTTTAGGGTTTACGATTTAGGGTTTTAGGGCTTAAGGTTTTAGGATTTAGGGTTTAGGGTTTAGTGTTTAAGCTTTATGGTTTAGGTGTTTTATGGTTTAGGGTTTAGTGTTTAGGGTTTAGGGTTTAGGCTTTAGGGTTTAGGGTTTTAGAGTTTAGGGTTAGTTTAGGGTTTAGGGATTAGGGTTTTAGGGTTTAGGGTTTAAGGTTTAGGGTTTTAGGGTTTAGGTTAGTTAGGATTAGATTTAAATTTTAGGTTTAGGTTTTAGGTTTCAGGGTTTAGGGTTTAGGGTTGTAGGTTTAGGTTTTAGGGTTTAGGGTTAGTTTTATGGTTTAGGGTTTAGGGCTAGTTTATGGTGTAGGGTTTAGGTTTAGGGTTTAGGGTTAGGGTTTAGGATTTAGGGTTTATTGTTTAGGGTTTATGATTTACATTTGAGGATTTAGCGTTTAGAGTTTTAGGTTTAAGCATTAGTGTTTAGGTTAGCTTAGGGTTTAGGGTTTAGGGTTTTAGGGTTTAGTGTTTAGGGTTTATGGTTTAGTATTTTTTTTATTAAATTAAGTAAACCGGTAAGTTTAGTCTTTAGGTTTTTATTTAGTTTTTATTTTATTTTATTTTAGTTTATTTTAGGTTTATTTTACTTTTTATTTTACTTTTAGTTTTAATTTAATTTTAATATTTTTATTCTTAGGTTTATTTTATTTTTTGTGTAGTTTAGGTTATTAATTATTTTATGTTAGTTTATTTTTATTAGTTTACTTTATTTTATTTTTTAGTTTAAGTTTAGGTTTTAGTTTAGGTTTTTAGTTTATTTAAGTTTAGGTTTGTTTATTTATTTTATTTTTAGGTTTTATTTAGTTTAGGTTTATGTTTTTAGGGTTTTAGGGTTTAAGGTTTAGGGTTTAATGTTTTTGGTTTAGGGTTATGGGTTTTAGGATTTAGGGTTTTAGGGTTTAGGGTTTAGGGTTTAGGGTTAGGGTTTAGGGTTTACGGTTTAGGGTTTAGGGTTTAGCATTTAGGGTCTAGGGTTTAGTGTTTTTAGGGTTTAGGGTTTGAGGTTTAAGGTTAGCTTAGGGTTTATGGTATTTTAGGGTTTAGAGTTTAAAGTTTAGGGTTAATTTTAGGGTTTAGGGTTTAGGGTTTACGGTTTAGGTTTTAGGGTTTAGGGTCTAGGGTTTATGGTTTAGAGTTTACGATTTAGGGTTTAGGGTTGTAGGTTTAGGGTTTAGGGTTTAGTGTTAGTTTAGGGTTTATGGTTTATGGTTTAGGATTTAGGGTTTAGGGTTTTTTTAAATTAAGTAAACCGGTAGGTTTAGGTTTATTTAATTTATTTATTATTTTTTTCAGTTTATTTTATTTTTTATTTGTATTTAGGTTTATTATTTATTTTTATTTAGTTTTGTTTATTGATTTTAGGTTTATTTATATTGCTTTAGGTTTTTTATTTTAGTTAATTTTTTAAGTTTAGGTTTATTTTTTTTTGAGTTTTACTTTTATTTTATTTTTTAGGTTTAGGTTTTATTTTTTATTTTTAGGTTTAGGTTTAGGTTTTTATTTCATTTTTGTAGGTTTAGGTTTTATGTTTTTATTTTTGGTTTATTTTTAGGTTTTATTTTTTAGTTTAGGTTTGGGTTTATTTTTAGTTTATTTTATTTTATTTAGGGTTTATGTTTAGGTTTAAGTTTAGTTTAATTGAGGTTTAGGTTTGGGTTTTATTTATTTCAATTTTATTTATTTTATTTAGTTTAAGTTTAGTTTTTTTTTAGTTTAGGGTTTAGGTTTTATTTTTTATTTTTTTAGGCTTTCTTTTTAGGTTTGAATTTAAGGTTTAGGTTTTTATTTAGTTTTTATTTTATTTCATTTTAAGTTTATTTTATTTTTATTTTACATTTTTTTATTTTATTAAGGTTTTCTTAGGTTTATTATA